>CM071930.1:27831381-28132691 GCA_016081115.2 Rehmannia glutinosa
CATCCATTGTACTTCGTTCAGTTTATGTATTGCTGTGTCATATAACTGCAAGGTTTTGAAACTCATGTATTTCTTTGTCCTTTTGAACTGTGAAGAGTGTACACTCTGCAACAAAAACAAAATGAGCATATAATGGGTGCCTCTCAATTTAATTAATGAATATTAGTGAAAGGGAACTTGATATGCTTTTTCAAGAACCAAGTAGTAAAGTTGATCTTGAGTGAACAGCTTCTTTTCTGCCTGATTTATGTTCTTTTAATTTAGTTCCTGAGAGTTTCTTTTGTTTAAATTCTTGGACTTACTGCTTTCACAATGGTGAACATATTGGATATTTGAAAAGTCCAGAAATTACAGTCAATTAGCTTTTCTGGAAGCCCCATAAGTGAGTGGAAAATTTCTGATTTTAGACGGATTTATTTCGAGCACCAGCCTCTGTTTAGTTACCGTATTAATAAGGTGTACTTTTTTGTCTTGAGCTTGACAAATAAGGTGTACTTAGATTGTACTAGAAATTGCTGGTATGAGTGATTACAAACAATTACATAATTACCTATCTGTGTAAGGATCTTAATATTAGTAAGAGATTACCTCTCAGTATATTTTACAAATCAGATTTCTTTTAAGCAATTTAGCTAATAAATGATTAATCATATGATGCTTCTCTAAATGTGTTCAGGTATTATGACTACTCTGGTTATGGGCAATCATCTGGAAAGGTGTGTGGTTATCAAATGTTACCAGTATTAATTCTCATTTTTCTTTTCTATTTTTCTTTTTGGGAATATCAAATATGTAACGTGACCTGATGTACGTATGTCACAACATAATCCTCAATGTGGTATTGTATTTATAGCCCAGTGAGCAGAACACATATACGGATATTGAAGCTGCATTTAAGTGTCTCGAGGAGAACTATGGTACTAAGCAGGAAGATTTAATCCTATACGGTCAATCTATTTGAAGTGGACCGACTTTGGATTAGCAGCTCGTTGCCTCGTTTAAGAGCTGTTGTTTTGCATAGTCCCATACTATCTGGTGTAAGAGTTATGTATGCAGTAAAGCGTACATACTGGTTTGACATCTACAAGGTAGAGTTCTCACCACTATCCATTGTAAATTGTGGGATAAAACCGATTTGCATATATTGGTCGACTTACTGTGTTGTTGCTTTGGTCTTGCTGCAGAACATCGATAAAATGCCGTTGGTTAATTGTCCTGTTCTCATTATTCATATAAGTACTGCATTCTCTACACCACTGCACTTTTTTTTATTGTCCCGGCTTTTAGCAAAGAGCTACAAATGACTCAATTCAAACCTTGAGCATACATACATACATATATGTAAGAATGATGTCAAATGATCAATAAAGGAGGTGATGCAGACAAAAGCGTGAATAACAAAAGAACACAAATACTACCGTTGATTCACAAGAATACCGAAAGTATTGAACAAAACAATAGAATTCTCAAAAGAACGTGTATTGCTCGGAGAATCGGAGAAGAGATAAATCTCAAAACTTAATAATATTCAGCCTCACTAAAAATAATAACAAAATAAATTAAACTCCTACCACAATAAAACTCTAACTTGACTAGAAAACTTAAAGATAAACTAAATAAAATCCTAAACACACAAATCACTATCTAAAATATAAGATATTCTAAAATTATAAAAGATAATAAAAATCGATATCATATCTCCATCGGGAGGACATAAATAATAATATGAAATGAAGTTTGAAGGGGGAAAAGTTATAGGTTAAACTACCATTGAGGTTCAGTCTAATTACAAAATAAACCCAAAGATAAATTACAAAATAAACCCAACTATCTTTTAAAATTACAAATACTCCATTGACATTTGTTTGATTTTATAAATTGCACCTTTTTGAGGGGGTATTTGTAAAATAAATACATACCTCAGCGGATGTGTATTCCCTTAGGGTTAGTCGATGCTACCCACTTGGTAGAGTACCCCAGTGAGTTCTATACCATTAGATTAACACACACCCATGTGGATGTGTGTGTATATGTGTTGATCTAACGGTATAGAACCCCCATGAGTAGCTACCCAAGTGGGTAACATCTACTACCCCTTAAGGGCATTTTTAATTATAAAAGCTACATTTTTTTTTTTTTAGTAATTAGGCTAAACAGGAGTAGTAGTTTTGTAATTTACCCAAAATTATTGAACTGCATGCATGTTCATATGATGTTTATTACATTCTCAGGTTACCCTTCTGCTAAGATTTCGAATATTTTAAACTTCGTTGCTATCATGACTTCATATGTTCGTCACTTAGAGGTTGTTTGGCTCATTGTATGAGTTTATAAGCTCTTCAAAATATCTTATAAGATGTTTGATAACTTGTAAGCTATCTAAAAATGTTTGATAATTTTTTTCTAAAAAGATATTATAAGCTCTCAAAATCAGATGTTAAAAGCTTATAAACAACTTTTAAGAAAGGTGGGGATCCCAATTTATTTTCAAAAGAAGATCTTATTTTAGCTACCTCCTTTTATTTTCACCATTTATATTACAAAACTGTCATTACTAACATCTTATAAGGTTTACCATCTTATTTTATCCAAAGCTTCAACAACTTATTTTCAAAATAAGATCACTATCATTTATATGTGGGAGCTTATAAGATCTTTTAAATAAGCTTAGCCAAGCGTCCTCTTAGTCTTCTTATTTTATGATGTAAATTTCTTCAAGTTTTGGTCATTGTCGGCATGATCTGGTTATTATTTTCTCATGGGTAAATCCTAATTGTTCTCAGGGAACTGCAGATGAAGTGGTTGATTTTTCACACGGTAAGCAGCTCTGGGAACTCTGCAAGGAGAAATACGAACCGTTGTGGATTAAAGGGAGGAATCACTGCAATCTAGAACTCTATCCCAGTACATCAGACTTCTCAAGAAGTTTATCGCAACCGTAGAAACGATCTCCTTCGCATAGAATCAGTACTAGGAAAAGCACAGACCAGTTCGAGCCGTCTAGGAAGAGTACAGACATATTCAACGCTCCAAGGAAGAGCAGCACCGACAGGGAGAAAAACCGGCGCAGCACAGATAAAGCCCGAAAGATCAAAAACCCAGGCGCAAAGCGTTGATAAATTAAGGATCTCATTTGATCAAATGGAAAGGTCAAGGAGAAGCGTTGATTGCATTGAGAAATCGTGGAAAAGCATCGACCATCAACTCGAAAGAGGTCGGAAGAGTGTCGACAGGCTGGATAGAATACGCACCGGGTAATATTTTTTACCTGTAGTAAAATTTATGCATGGATATGTAATATGTTGGTGAGGGTATAGAAAAATCAAAATTGGGTTATGGTACTTTCAGGTTTTATAATTGCCCTTCTAGAAATTCTGTAAAACTGGTGCATGAAATCATAGAAAATGTGTCGTATTGTTTTAAAGATTTTGTTCTTTTCCTTAGTCTACGCTAAAACATAGTTTATATAAGTCGAATGCTCAAAAATTAAACCCTGGGAAAATAAGGGAACAAAAACAAAAGGAGGTTGAAAAACAAGAGTACTAGAGAGATCAAGATTCAAGGCATAATATGCGAAATTATATCTAGTACTATTATGTTTATTTGGAGCCAATTTATTAAGTGGTTTGGCTCATATTACAGAAGATACACTAAACCCTAGTGTCAAGCTACTTTGCTAGTTTGTAGAAAGAATAAAAAGTTGTACATATTAAGTTATTAAAATTTCAGAAAAATTGTGTAGACCCTTAGATAAGGGGAATTTTTGGGAGTAAGCTCACTGAACTCAACAATGGCTGTCGGTGGTGCGGCCAATGCAGATCTCATGCACTGTTGAGAAAGAGGGGGTAAAGCTCTAACCATCCTCGATGGCTCAAAACTTCGTAAACCTCTTTTGCAGTTGATACACCCTAGAAAATTTTCAAGCGAGAAGTTATCGAATTGAGACAGAGACCCTTTAGCTCTGAATAAATACAAGGGTTAATTACAAAAGATACCCGTGTAAGCAAAACCCACCTGTAATTTCTGGCCCTGCAACATCTCTGCTTCCGAGCTCGTCAAAAGACCTCTTCCCACCATTCCTAGCAAATGCCTCGGCACATTTCCTGTTTCTTCCCCCACTTGTAATCAAAATAGATGATGTGTTTATATATTTTCATACTCAAAAGAATTAAAACTAGATATATTCATTAAACCCTACTTACAGCAGGTAGTAATTAAATCAGCTATGCCGCAGCTCTCAAAAAAAGTAGTATCCTTGACAGAAGGGAAAAGTAGCTTCGAAAATGCCTTCATTTCTCTCAAACCAATTCTCATTATTGCAGCCTAGTAGTTAATCAATCACCACATAAATAAGTTAGGCCTACTGACTTAAACAAGTTAATCTTAAGAATCTGCTCAGCTTTTACCTTTGTATTGTTCCCCATCTCCAATCCATCCACAAATCCTATTTCATGACCATAATAATCATCCATCAATTGTAAACAACGTAAAACAACTCAACTCGAAACAGAGTTAAAACAACAGCACAAACCTGCTGCAATAGCCACAACATTTTTCAACGTTCACAGAGCTCAACTCCTTCGACATCTTGAATCTAATTATATTTGTTCAACAACATAAGAAAAATGTACACCATAAATCAGGCTAAATTGCAATTTTAGTCCTGTAGTTATTGGGGGTTCGCAATAATCAGGATTTCCAAAAAAGTCCCTTAAATTTCAAAACATTCTCGATTGTTCCCAACCTTAAAGCATTAGTGGGTTTGGCTGATAATGTGGATACGTGGATTTTTCGGCAATTTCTTCAAACTCCAACGACCAAAACACTGAAATTGAGATTTTGTTTTTAAGTAATGGGGCTTTTTTGTAAATATGATTTCTGCAGGATCATTATTCCTACCCTTTTATAACTATAGGACTAAAATTGCAATATAGCCCCATAAATAATTCTGCATTTTATTACACAAATTGAGTTGACTTACAGCTGAGACCATAAAATATGAAGTGTTGAACAGTTGAACCCATTTCTCTGCAATCTCTTTATTCTTCCTGTATCCAACTGTTGCCTCACTAAACTTTTCCAATGCAATCTACAATGGCAACGGTTTCCTTATTACCAAAACATAGATTATGAAAAACAATACAATTTATTTTCGTGTAAGCATAAGAAAGCAGACAATAACCTCATTGGCTATGTTTGCTCCCATAAGAACACAACAATCAACTCCCAGCTTTTCTGAAATGAGGGAAGAAATCATGCATGGACCTTCTCTTTTGACCTCCATTCCTTTGATTAGTGAAATTGCTTCGGCATCTGACCTTATTTTCCCCGCTAATCTCTTACAAATGCCTTCCATGAACTGATGGGGTGTCACAAATACTAACAAGTTGGCATCTTTCACTGCCCAAATTTCCAAATTAGAAATAATATTTCGACATGATCTAGATTTACATGGTTGCTCAAAGTATATAGAAATCTATAGCTAAATAGTAAATACTACCTGCATTTTCAAGATCAGGATTTGCAACAACATTTTTACCAAGCTTTATGCCAGGGAGATACTTAACATTCTCCTGTAATAAGAAAAATATGAGTGATCATTAGAGTGTAACACAAAACAATATCAATCAACCGGAAAAAGTAAATGCTATTGCCAAAAAAAAAAAAAATTAAATAATAATAGAGAAAATTGAGATTACATTAGTTCGATTGATGACTTGTGAGAGTTTATCACCGTTTGGCAATATCTCCTCAAACACCCACATGCTCACTTCATCTGTTGAAGAAGAAGAAGAAGAAATAATTTATAGAGATGAGACTGAAACCACGTGCTTCAATAAGCCAATTTAAAAAAAAGAAAATAAAAATAAAACCGTGGAAAGAATTAAGCTTAAGTGTGTTGGAAGCGATGAGCTTGGCGGCGACGCTTCCCCAATTGCCACTGCCCACCACCGTCACTCTCGATTTGAGATGCGTCATTTCGTCCTCGATGATTTTATTGTTATTATTATTATTATCGTCAAGAGATGGAGCCATGAAGAAGAAAGAGGAGAGGAATGGAGGAGAGGGAAAATAGGGCGAAGATAGAAAGGACTAAAATGTCATTTAATTGAGCGGAGATGAGAGACACGAAGTCGTTGAGTATCAATGGTGGTGTGCCAATGCCATGTTCAATCAGGCGATCTACTCTATGCAAACTGCATATACTAATTGTTGATAGCTCACCTGCAAGAAACAACAATCTTTTTTATTTTTTATTTTTTTTTTTTTTTTTAAATTTATTTAAGGATAACTACAAAAACGACCCTCAAATTTAGTCTAATTACACAAATCTCAATTTTAAAATTACAAATACATCTTGAGGTTTGCATTTACCTAACAAATACCAATTTAAGGGGACTCAAACTCAATTTGTTGGAAATTTGGTTTTGATAAAGAGGGCGTTACCCGATTTTGATCAAATTTTGGGTGGTAAAATATTTAGTCAGTAGGAATTAAATTGTATATTGTTAATCTCGTTCGATTATATGTTCGTAGTAATTTTTATTTCTCAAAACTAAATTTCGATGAGTGAGAAATTAATACAGAAGTTGACCATACGAATGAACATTATGTAAAGGGAGTTGGGAACTTTAGCCTTGTCCCACATAGAAAATAAACTTTGTTTATCCTAGTTTAAATACTAGGTGTTATTGGTTGGATATGTCATAACACAAGTGGATAATCACAAATGAGCTTGGTAAATTAAACCGCCCTTTGGGCTGGGTCCAGTCCACTATTGTTTTGTCACTCGAAAATGGGCTTGGCGATTTAAGTGATAGTTGGGCCTAATGTATCGGCCATTAGAGGTGTCAGTTTTTGTGTCGCAGAGTTTGTAACTCATAAACAAGGGGTCATAATGTGGTTTGTAACTCCTGGGAAGTTACATTTGGTTATAATTGCCCATTTTCTATCATTAATCTCCTCAAAGTCTTGGGAATGGTTGTCTTATATAGACTTAGTTTGCATACAAATTCATATAAGGAAAAATTGGGAGAAAGAGATAGAGTTAGACAAATTCTGCAAAAAAACAATCTATCCATTGGATGTTATCCCAAATATCGTCACATTTGTCATCATATCTCTCACTGCATCTTTCTTTCGCATTTAAGTCAAGCAAACTAGTCTTCACACCATTTCTAGTTCGATAGAGCTTTTGTGTTAGTGGTGCTACTACACAAAAGACCAAGTTGTTTTATCTTTGGGGATATTATGTCAAACCGTAAGTACTAGCCGGGACATATTTGTCTTGCGGAAAGAGGTCTCCTCGATTGACTTTAAAGTGCAGTCGATTCGTATACGGGTTGGAGTCCATTCAAGACTTGTAATAGTTAGGGTTTTTTTTCTTGTAATTTTATGTTTCTATTTTTGTAAGCCATCTTGAAGAATTTCCCCGTTTATGTAACCCATTGTAGATTCAACAATCGCAAGACAAATATTGTATTTTCACGATGGCGAGGAGAAATAGAAACTATGCTTGGAGATGAACTGACAGAAGACCTTCCAATGGTTGCTGAAATTGTATTTGTTGGTGAAAACGTATTCTGTTTGAAACATGGGGCTAGGATGATGATTTCCTATGCCGTGACTATGTCCTTAACAGGCTTAGTGAAGCACTTAATTTACTATATATTGTGTGGTTTGATATGATCACGAGGATGTTTTTCCAAAGGTTCATATTTTGAAAAGGAATAGGAAATGAGGTGTGTTTTCTAAAAGGTTCGTTATTTCAAATTTTGGATTATAAATGGATGATTCAAAAATTCAAAAACTGTCTTGAAATTAGTTTAAAAGTTTCAACTGATCTGCATGATATTCGTGCTAAAGAGATGTCGTTTAAATGAAAAATTTCCAACTGGTTTGCATCATTTACATGTTATTACCATGTTGGAAAAAACTCGGGATTTAGTTATATGGGCTACCCCTTGGATATTTTGGCGAAACTCAGCTAGAGGAATATCCGAGGGCTCATTTTCATGAGACATGGTCAGAGTTTAAGAAATAAAGAGCTAATGACTCACTTCACCGTCTTAGTTTGATTCCAAGAATAAAGATGTCCTTGGGAGCAAAATCTCCAACCTGAAAGTGACACGAAAAAGGTTTAAGCAAAACTCCAGCCCTCGGCATAAATAACAAGGTCTACTGAGGGCCTACATACAAAGTTTGTCCAAAAAGCTTTTGGTGAATTCACGTGAGCATATTTTGCTATTCTAAGGTTTTGTGACACATGTTAACTTATTTTGCAAAGGGTGGACAAACATTGAATGCACAAACATCCAAAGGCATCATCATCATGTCTTCCATTTCGAAATGCTACAAAAAAGAAAAAAAGAAAAGCCAGGCTTTCACGAGTCAAGGAATCATGATCTTAAGGACTATAATTCCTTAGCCAAGGTGAGATGGTTATTAAGGATAAGTCAATGACTCATTTGAGGTCATAGGACTATTGCCAAGGTCTCCCAAGTTTCTCAAATTTATTAGCCAAGCTTTGCCAAGGTCGAGGACTATGACCAAGGTCTCCCAAGTTTCTCAAGTTATTAGCCAATGACTTTGCAAAGTCTATGACGATTTGCCAAGGTCTCCCAAGTTCAAGTTACTTCTCAAGGTTATTAGCCAATGACTTTGCCAAGGTCTAGGATTCTTTGTTAGGGTCTCGCAAAGTCCAATTATGCCTAAGTGGGCATGACTTTGTCAGGTCCTCCAAAATTGAGTTTATGACAAGCTCATTTCCTAAAGACTTGGCCAAGGTCTACCAGGGAGTTAACTAATTTAGAATATTTGCTAAGATCGACTCAGGTCTACATGCCAATGATTTTAGCTTGCTAAAATTTTCTAAAATGGAGGTGAAATGTTCTACTAAGCACTTGCCAAGGACTACACATGCACAAGTATGTAATACCAAGGAGCACAAACATTTGCTACAAATATTATGATGGCAAGAAGAGTAGAACATACCTTGAACTAAAGAAATTTTCGAGGATTTCACTTCTACAAAAGGCGAGGTGAAAAAGCTAAGTTACTTCAGCCAGGGAATAACAATCAGCCTTTTCTTTTCTCCACTCTTTTATCTGAAACTCTCAAATGCAATATGAGAGAATCTTTCTCAGTACAACCTATTTATAGAAGCCAGGAAAAAATGGCTAGATGACAAAAGCTCCTTATCGAGATACGAGATATCGCCCAAGAATAATAATTCATCTGGATATGCATCTCAAAATACTTCTTGTACGCGCCATAACTTACGCGCACAAGAAGTGGGGGATAAGTGATGAGGATAATTTTGACAATGACACGTGGCATACTGAAGACGTGTCACGTGTACCACTAACATGATAGTTATTTGGTGATAAGACTTATCTTAACTGATTAAGGAGTCCGACCTTGGGAAATTCCGAAGGAGTCCGACCTTGGGAAAATTTCTATGGGGTCTAACCTCGGGAGGAGTCCTCGTCCAGATGGGTAACCAAGGTCTATAAAAGATGACCTCGGCTCTAGGTAAGGGGGATACGAAATACTCATACTCACAATCTCCCCATGAGAAAACATTGATTTAAGAATCAGAGTATCTACCCCTGGGAATGACCCCAGGGTTCTGTTTTGTAGGTAAACGCCAACGTCCGGTCGACCTTGGATCTTTGACTCCAATCACTCAACTCTTTGATCGACTTCGGATAAGTCCTCAGATTAGTCTCTGGATTTTTATACATTATCAAATACAAATTAATAATATCATCAATATACTTTGCGTTTAGGATGATATTTGGAACAGAACCAATACATAATTTGGAATAGAAAATCTTGTGTACGTTAGTGTAAGATGCTAAATGAACCTAAAACTAAGAAGTAAATTCAGCCCTCTTAAAACTAGGTAAGCCCAAGGCAAACACAATGGGCTCGATGGGCTATATTTTGAGAAATTACCAGAAATACCTCTACTTTTGGAAAAAAGACACTGTTTACGCTCATATCACTTTTGTACTCTTTTTTTGACTTTTTTACGCTCCTGCATATTGTTTTTTTTCATTTTGTTCCTGTATTGCGTTATATGTTATATCCGTTGTTTCGATGTTGTTTATATTTGTTTCTTGGTTGTTTCTATCTTATTTCGCTGTTTAATTTTAATATAACTTTTACTTATTTTTTACGATCTTTTCTGTTCATGCGCTATTTTATATATTACTTATATTGTTTTTGAGTTATTTTCTATAATGTTTTTAATGTTGTTATTATGTTTTTTTGTTATTTCCATGTAGTTTCTAATGTTTCAATGCAATTTTTACCTATTTTAAACTCTTTTTATTATGTGGTGTTTTCTATATTGTTTATGTTGTTTCTATACTATTTTTAATGTTGTTATGATGTTTCTTTGTTGTTTCAATGTAGTTTTTGATGTTTCGATGCACTTTTTTTATACATGTTTTAAGCTATTTTTGTTCATATGGTGTTTTCTATATTGTTTTTGGAGTAGGTCTCTTGTAGGACCGTCTTACGGATCCTATTCCATAAGACGGTTCCTACAGCCCGTCCGCCCGCCCAACCCGCCTGGATCCGCTTAATAAAAAAAAACGAAAATTGGAGTTGAGCCCTAGCCCCTAACCCGCTGGGCCCAATAGATCCAGCCCAAGTCGACGCGGTCTCTCCAGCTCAAATCCAATATTGAACCAAATCAGGCATCATTCTCCCCTTGCTCCAAAAATCGCGAATTTCATTAAAATTTCTGCAATTTCCACAGCAATTTCGTTAACAAAGACGTAAAGCTGTTCAAAACTTTAACATTCTCTGCAAGTTCGACCTTTTCCCAACTCCACACATCAAAAGTTCGACCTTCTCTGAAATTTTCACCATCTTGAAGCTCCAATTTGATTTTATATAGATACAAAAATTCTACAAAAGCATTACTTATTGCTATATTCAACAACAAATATTGATTACAAAGACGACTTCTACAATGAAGAATGAAGATGGAAATGATTTACTCATTAAGGAAGGTAATGTACTAAGTTCTGTTACATGATTCATACTTTTTACTGTAAAAGTGATACTAATCAGTCAAAGCATGATACTTTTGAATTTATAGGATACCTATGTAATGTAAAGTGATACTAGAATATTTTAAAATCTGTAAAGCGGAAAACGACACTTGTTAGTAAAAATAGTGAAACTCTACAACAATAAACATGTTACTTTTAAGATGAACATTAACCTTATATTTACATATTCAAAAAAGTTCACCTTCATGCTTTTTATAGGATTTATTAATATTATATTTTATTCATTACTATTTATAGGTGAAAATTTGGATTTAGTTGTTGTTGTTTTTAGTGATGAAGAAGATATTGAAATCACTGAAGATGAAAATATAAATGCAACGGATACTATTGAACAAAGCACAGAACCAATGGAGAAAGGTATTACATTTTAATGAAAAAAGTATTACATTTTACTCACAAAGTATCCTATCTGTTTTAACATGTACGACATTGTGGATATATTTGGTTCTCTGGTTGGGATTAAAAGGAAGACAATTGATGATATGCATAAATTGTATCACGATCATAGTCATGGACTAGGGTTTAGTGTTCGCAAAGCAACAACTAGAACACAATCTAATGGAGTTGTGCTGGAGAAATACTTCCTCTGCTCTTCTGAGGGGTTTAAGAGATTGGGAAATTTGAGAATAAACTCCAACAATGAAAAAAAAGAAATTTTTTTCTATTACCCGTACAAGATGTAATGCTACAATGAGAGTGAAATTAAATGCAAAAGGTCTTTATGAGGTTTTAGTCATATTATAGAACACAATCATCCACTTACTAGGAAAGAGTGGAGCCACCTTCATCATTCTGAAAGAAAATTTACAACTGAAAATAGCAAAGTCATAGAGATATGGTTTCTTCCGGAATGAGACCACATATTCTTATCAGTATATGGCATATAAAGCAGGTGGGGATGAAAGTGTTGGACACACTATCAAAGATCATTTGAATTTTGTAAACCATTTGAAACTTAAAGAAATAGAAGGTCGGGATGCACAAACATTAGTTGAAATGTTGTATGAACAACAATCCGAGGAGGAGGACTTTTATTTTAGAGTTAAATTAGATGATACGGCCAAATTAAGAAATGTTTTTTTGGAGAAACTCAATGATGAGAGAAGATTACGAGATATTTGGAGATGTCGTAGTATTTGATACCACATATCGCACAAATAGATACAATTTGATTTGTGCTCCATTTGTTGGCATCAACAATCATTGGAAAAATGTGATGTTTGGTTTTGTATTTTTATCGAACAAAAAAGCTGAATCATTTGAGTGGCTTTTCAAGGTTTTTAAGAAATCCATGGGAGGGAAGTGTCCTATCACTATATTCACTGATTAAGACCAAGTAATTTCTAATGCAATAGAAAAGGTATGATACTTTAACTCAATATACAGATACTTTAATGTATAAAATTGTTACTTCAACTTATCATGTGTATTTTTTCATTCTTATATTGTTGTCTTACTAATATATGGTTGTGTCAAATATAATGATACTTTGACTCAAAATGCATATACTTTTATTCATAAAACTGTTACTTTTATGCATAAAATGTTACTTCTATTTTGTCATAATTTTTTGTCCTCTTTTACAGCAGTCTTGCTGCTCTATGACTGGTTCAACAATTATGATATGTTAATTCCTAAAACAGATACTTGTAAGCATAAAAGTGTTACTTTAACTCTGTCAATACTTTCATGTAGGTTTTCCCTGGGACAAAGCATAGGCTATGCCAATGGCATCTTTACCAAAATGTTGTGAGCAGGTTTGGACAGTTGAAGAGTAACAATTCATTTAAGAATGCATTTAGGAAATGCTTGTCAGGATGTAAGGATGAATCTGAGTTTGAAACTTGTTGGAGTAATATGATTTGCACATATGGATTGGAGGAACAAATATGGTTTAAACGATTGTATGAACTAAAAGACAAATGGTGCACAACTTTAAGTACGGAATTCTTTTCTGCCAGAATACTTTCTTCACAAAGGAGTGAAAGTACTAATAATGCCATGGGATTCAATGCAAAGAAGACCACAAGTTTGACTGATTTTTTTTTTGTATTTTCAAAGAACTAGTTAAGAATTGGAGAATGAAAGAACAAAATGATAAATTCCATTCATCAAGATCAATCCCAATAACTACCATACCATTGACTATGATGTTAATAACACTTCTGAGGTGTACAAGTTGACATTGTTCAAAGACTTTGAGGCAGAGTTTATATGATCAATTTTTACTACTTGTACTTTACTTTATGAGGATGAGGTATTAAATATTTATAACATTTTTTCTCATATTGAGGCTGGAGATATAAATCGTGTAACGTTTGATCGCCTGCAGATCATGATAACTTGCATCTATAAGAAATTTGAAGAATGCGGTCTCTTGTGTTACCATTCATTACGTGTCCTTCATTTTCATTCTCATGTGAAGATACCGGAAATATATATTTTGAAAAGATGGACAAGAATGGTACAATCTAAGGTGTGGGATAACTTAAATAATAGAAATGAAAAAGCTTGACAAGCTGGTATCGCATTCCAAGGCGTCATGAAATGGCACGAAGATATTACGATCTGTGTTGAAATGCCAAGTAAATGAAGAAGCGAGAAGGATCATTAAGAAGGGTATAATAGAGATTTTCTGGCTATTACTGCCTTGAAGAATGCACAGAATCTTACTGACCAAGATGAATCATCTGCTATTTCAAGTACATCTAATAAGTTGCAAGGTCCTACTCGGTCTGTTACAAATGAAAGAATAAAAAGGATAAATGGTAGTTTGGAAAAGAACAAAATAAAACTGCTGATGTGACTGACTATTCTCAAGCCAAGGAGTTTGGTTTCAATACTACAAATGCTCGGTTATTTTAGATAATTTTTTAAAGATTTCAGATTGTAATTTTGATACTTTTGAAGTAATTAGTGATACTTTTCATTCTAAATATGATACTTTCAAAATCAAATATTATGGTTTCATATTTTATATATTGCATTAAAGAAATATATTACTTTAATTTTTACATAAATATTGATACTTTCTTATTATACATGATACTTTTTAGTTTATCTGTATTTCCAAATGCCTATTACCAAATGAAAGGACGGGCAAATGTGTCTAATGTTCTCATGCGGATAAGTTTGTTTACAAGACTCGAAAATGTTATATTATTTTACATAATGATAATTTTTTTTATAACTTTATGGTTCTAATGATGATAATTTTGAAGTAATTACTGAACTTTTCATTCGAAAATTGATACTTTTAAAATATAATGGTTTAACATTTTATACATCAAATTGCAGAATTATGTTACTTTTTAAACAAAAACTGAAAACTTTTTCCATTACATATGATACTTTAAGATATATCTGCCATATTGAACTGCAAATAAAATCCTATTAACTTTTGATTGTCAAAATAAATCGGTTAAGAACTGCATAATTATGTTAAACTGATGAAAGAAAATACAATGCCAGATATTTGCAAAAAACCACACTACAAGTCTGCGGGACAAAACATAGTATCAAGATGTTTGAATCTAAAATTCTACAACTTCATTTCTTTTGTTTTCTGGGACGTTTCTTGGGACGCTCCTTCACGGGTTCCTTGAAGTCATTGATAAATTTAAGAACTTCCTTCTCCATTTCCACCTTCAACTCGTTCAAATCAGACAAGATAATTCTCGCGCATTACGCAGCTCTTAACTTGCATCTTTCAACATGCTTCAAAAAAAAAGGAAAAAGAATATCAAAACACATACAATAATTATACACTACACATTATTTGTTTAAACAGTATTTATACCTTGCACAAATCTGGAGTTGAGTAAACATTACCCACAAAGTTTTCCATGCGGTGCATTAGAAATACACCACAGTCAATATTCCTGTCATTTTTTTGCCACGGAAAAGGAACATTTTCCCAGGCATATGAAGCAAACTTATGAGCTTTGGCATGATTTTCTTCTTCTAGAAACAAAGCCATTTGCATTTGTTGTGAAAAACATAAGATATTACAATAATTCAGTTTATATAAACTTCATATATAATAATAGTATGATACTTTACCACCACAGTCGCAACTCCATGATATTCATCAACAACAGTTGCATCGTGGACCAGATTGTCGAGTTATTGAACTTTCTTCTCAACAAAGTTGATCAAAACAACAACAAAGTGACCTTCATAACAATATGGAATAAATATCTACATATTTGAAAAACAAAAACTTCATTACATTTTGCAACACTTTTCAAGAAAAAAGAGATACTTTTCAAGAATAAAGAGAGACTTTTCAAACATAAAGAGATACTTCTCAAATAAAAAACTAAGTTCTTACACGATCCACTTCATTCAAATTGGGTTCATTCAGCAATCTCATGCACACTCTCCAACAACCTCTCACATCTTTAGCACAATCTTTTCCTTGGAAATGATCAACAATATATAGCTGTTCGGCAAAAAATAAAAAATAGAAAAAGCTGACCCGCATAAAAATAAAAAACAACAAATCAAAAATAAATACTACTTACATAGTGCTGAGTGTTCAAATAAAAGTGTTTTGGATCGTTCGGCCCAATTGATTTTTTGTTTAAAATGACAGTCCATATGTCAATCACATTAGCATAAATTAAGCTCGAATCACTCAGCGAGTCAATCCCATCCGTAACAGGGAGAAAAAAAATTGCCGGATGTGCAAATATATTTGAACCGAAAAAATAAATAAAGATAATCGACATAATCAAAAGGGAATATCCAATAAATCTCATTGTTACTTACTCTATTTTAGGACTATGCGCAAAAAAACAGAAATCAACAATGTCTCTCTCTTTCCGGGTCATTCCAACCAAATACCGATTATTCTTCTTCATGAATTCAGAATGAAAAGAACTCTTTTCGTTGATAGGCCAAGAATCACCTATTTGATATAACACATTAGATAAATGATTTATCAAATAAAACTGATACTTATTCAAAGAAAACAGATACTTATTTGAAAAAAAAACAGATACTTTTGTCTAATAAACAGATACTTATTCAAATAAAAAAGATACTTATTCAAAGAAAACTGATACTTTTCAGTATTTAACTAATGCTTTACATATAGTACCTGAACTGCCTACAACTTGGCCTGCATGCTGAATTTGAGCTTGAATTACTTCATCGATTTCACTTTCATTCAGTCCTTGGATTATATCATCATCAATATTTGCTTCATAGGTTGGCTATTCTCAACAACGAGTGACTCTGTCTCAGGGGTTAAAAGATCAAACCTAGGCATCGGGTCATTATGCATGGGGTCATTACGTTCTTTCATCTTCTGGAAATTCTTCACAACTTCATCGATGTACTCGTGAAGTTTTGTACTTGAGAAGAATTCATCATCAGGTGATGAAGAAGTATTTGCCTGTTTACGTTGCATTTCCGATCGAAGTCTCTCCATATGGACATGGCTTATGACTTCCATGTCCCTTTTCAACAGCAAACAGACTTTGTGCACCCCCTGCAAAAAATATAACACTTTTTTTATATAAAAAAGGATACTTTTAAGGATTATTACTTTAAGATGAAAATAAATGTCACATTTAACCTACATTTTTCGCAATTTTCTCAATTTCATCATCAGTCGGCTGCTCCTCTGGTAATACAAACTTGATGATTCTTGAAGATTCATCAATTTTCTCAGATTTTTTCTTCTCAGAATGTTCTTTACCAGACTTTCCCCTCTCATCCATACCTCCATCAGTCGGACTACAAATTTTCTCTTCAACAACAGGCTTCGTTTCTAGAAATAGGATAAGCGTCTTCCACTCCCCTTGGCCAAACTCTCAAAGACTTTTTCTTCTTTAACACGCTTTCTTATGCTACTGGGTCGTCAATCTTTGAATGAGAGGGAGATCAAATGGTTCAGCAGTCCTTTGCAATTTAAGATGTTGCAAATATATATTATGCAACGTCAAAATACAACCACTTATATGGGTGGTAGACTTCTTGTTAAAATTATCGACTGCCCTGCCAAACCTTTTCAATACAAGTGAACACCAATCAAAATGTGCAATGGCATCCACATCCACCAATGGCTTAATGCACAAAACATCAACAATCCTATTTGCACTCGGGGTCAATACAGTTGATAAACTATACAAAATAAATATTCGTTTAAAATCATCACCTCCTTCTTTAAAACCACTCATCAACTTGGTCTTTAAAGTGCCAACACTAGAACTCCCATCAATGCCAACTTTTTTCTTAAACTCAATAATCAGATCTAAACTATCACTCCGTTTAAAAACTAAAACTTCACGGTCATTCCTCGGTAGCATGAAAACATCACAAATATCATCAGCAGTAGTTACAAACCTCTTCCTATCATCAATACTAAGCAAACGACTCTTTCTATTAAACTTTTGAACTGGCCACAGAATCATTTGAGCAGGTAAATGTTGAACCTTAAGGTTCAATAACCCACCAAAACCAATACTCTTCATATCCTCTTTTTGTCTATTAGCCAAAGAGTTTACTAAATCAAGTAAACCCTTGGGGTCTACATTGCGTAAGAAAGTTGCTGCAAAAATAAAATAAAGTATAATTATTACAATCACATATGAAAAATAATAATTTGAAAGAAATTTATAATACATTGAAGTATCAAATATGATACTATTCAGATACAAAATAAATTTTTAAAATAATTTCTGATACTTTTAAATCGATTTTAGATACTTCTCAAAATAAAAATGATACTTGTAACATATAAACACTGATTTAATTTGATGATAAAAATCAACATTTATGTGAAATACATCGATACTTTTTAAATAAATAATGCTACTTTGAAAGCTAAAGCTAATACTTTTAAGTACACTGATTTCTGATGATTTTAAGAATAAATTTTAGATTCAATTAATGTACAAAACAAGGCATACAATAATGATACTTTTGAATAAATTTTATATACTTTTCAGATTGAAAAATGATACTTCTATCATATAGGCACTGATTTATTACATAATTAACATACACATACTTTCCATAAAACAACATCTATGTAACATACACTGATACTTTTCCCTAAAATAATGACACTTTGAAAACAAAAACTAATACTTTTAAGTACACTAACCTCTTCTTCTCATCGTTGATAGCTTTCTTTTCTTGCGAGGATTTTTACCAACTTTCTCTCGCCAATCCTCTTTCTTCACCAATGATCTCGCTCATTTCCTTCACCGAGGATTTTTTGTCCCAAAGCAACCTTACTCAATCTTGTGTCACGTACATCACCAACATCCTTATCTGGGATTACTTCTTCTTCATCAACTTTTCCCTGCGTCGAGGTTTCAACATGGGCTTTCTTCATCAAGCTTCCAACGGCAGCTTCCTTCATCAAGGTTTCAGCAAGGGGTTCCTTCATCAACATTTCAACACCGGCTTCCTTGTTTGATGTTTCAACAGGGGCTTATGGCATTAATGTATCATCAGGGGTTTTAGCATGGGGTTCTTTTATTAATGTATCAGCAGGGGTTTCTTTACCCATAGCTTCATTCGTCGACATTCCAACAATTGCTTCCTTAGTCGACATTTCAACACTGGCTTGACTCGTCGATGTTTCAACCCTAGCTTCCTTCGTCGACGTCTCAACAATAGCCTATATACTTGGACTGTCAGTAACTGGAGATTCTTTTATATCCTCCTTTATATCATCCTCTTGTAAGTCCACCCTACCCCTTCCCCTACCTCTACCTCTCCTCTGATCAATATCTTCGCCGTGTCATCTTCGACTCCGATATAAAACTCTGAGAATATTGTGAAAAACTCAGTAAAAACCACTAAAACTCATGAAATTTGAACAAAAACCAAAACCATGAGACTGCAATATATTAAAAAGTACAAATGATATATTAAACGCAATTTATGATACTATCAAGCATCAAATATGGTACTTCCAAGATATATATATATATATATATATATATATATATTCAGGGTATTGAAAACACACTGAACCATATTATTAAGTCACATTAATAGAAACATGGGTACAAACATAACCAACTATCTCTAGAATCACATACACTTTCAGTAGGGCACAAAGAAAATGTAAAAATCGCAAGATTACCAACAAATCTACACATAAATACCATCAGAACACATAAGAAACAGAAAATCTCCTCTACAATTTATGTTTTCGGAAAAATACAGAAAAATTTGCAGAAATATATAAAATGAAGTACCTACAAACTTGAAAGCTTGAAAGCAATGGCCAAACCCTAGATACACGGTGGGGAACACGCCACAATGATCGCAAAGACACCAATTCGAAAAAAACCCTAAAATCGAACACAATCAAAACCCTAGAATCGAACAAAATGAAAAACAAACGGAAAAAAGGAATGATGTTCTTACTAGATGTTGTCTCGAACTATCAAAAACACAGTTAGAAATCGAAAAACACAAAAAATCGAAGTTGAAATAACAGTTCATGAAGAAGTTAATTTTGAAGAATCTGCAACAGGAAACCAGGGGAAGAAGAAAGTGACTCTTACGTGGGGTAGGTGGGGTAAAATTGAAAATATAAAATACAACAGAAAATAAAAAAAATTATAACTGGTGGGTCGGGTAGCGGGTCGGTAGGATCCGTCTTGCATGTTCTGACCTGTAGGACGATTTACATAAGTTTTTGCCTTGTTTTTGTTGTTTGTAGGTTGTTTCTATATAGTTTTTAATGTTGTTCTATTGTTTCTTAATTGTTTCCATATTTTCGACATTTTCAATACATTAGAACAAAAATTGAATTGAGTTTTTCTATTCATGTATTGTTTCTATATTATTTTCAATATTGTTTTTCAAGATGTGTTGTTTTATGTGTATATTTTTTGATTGTTAAGAGTTCGAGTATAAAATTGATTATTTATTGGGAAACAAAATTGTTTTTTCACTTAAATTTTGCATGTTTGAAACAATCATGAAACAACAACGTAAAAATTTCGAAAAAATTGGGTAAAAATGTCCCAAAAAAAAGCGGGATTGTAAAAAAGTCAGGAAAAAGCCTAAGAGCGTAAACAAGTGCCTTTTTTTTTTCCATAATATTGAGCAATTGTGTCCAAATTAAATCCCTAAATATGTCATGGACAAGGAACACTTCATAGGCCATAGCAGCAATGTACATAGACTTGTGTCTCTGTGTGTGCCTTATATATAAGCTAATGCTAAAATTTTCAGAGATAAGCTTCTGGATTTTATTAATACTAAAAATGCCGGTGAAAAATGACCATTTTATAGTTTTCAGCTGTTAAAATTTGATTTCTTTTTGGAAATTTAAAATTTGTTTCGCAATTTTGAAGAGATAATATTTCACTGGAATCTATATGCACCCAAAAGCTTAGGCCTTGTATGGTTATGTTTCCATGGACTATTTATAGTTTCTAGTGTTGGAAAATGAATTTTCAGAATTTATTGGTTTTCGTGTGAAAACTGGAATTATGTTTGGATGAGTGAATGAGAATGAATTTTATGTAGGTTTGGAAATGAGATTATGTTTGGTTAAGTAATTTTGAAATAGTATTTTATGTATATAATAATTTGAAAAATTGATAGTGGTTGAATATTTTAATTGAATATATAATATTATATTTGTAAGATTGTAGGCTAGTGGGTCCCATTAGATATATATAATAGTATTTTAAGTAGATAAAGTTGGTAATGGAGGATCCCACATATATATTTGGGTTAAAAAATAAGAATATTGATTGATAAGTGATGTAGGGTAGTGTATAGGGTTGAGAATTGAAATTGTAGGTTTGAGATGATGTTTTATGTGAAAAGTGGAAAGTGGAAATGATGATTTCCATTGGAAATTTTAAACAAAACGTGATTCCATTTCTATGAATAGTTGGAAATTGGAAATGTGGTGTTGGAAACATAAACAAACAAGGCCTTAAATGCGCGCACACATACTTTTGGCCTCAATCTCAAATAATCTCTAATTACCACAAAATACCAAAAAAATACTATAAAAAGAAAAAACCACAAACAAGAAATATTGACATCCATGACGTTAGCCGTCAAAATGGGTCAACGAACCTCAACCAGTCAACCCTCCTTGTGGTGCTTATGCATGAAATATTGTCCGAACGTCCAACACTATTTTTCCGGCCTCTGCTCTACAAAACCCCTCCCCACCCCTCATCCCTTTCCTCATCATCTTCTTCTTCTCGCAGTGTTTCTCTACCAATAAATAGAGAATTGCTGCAACAAAATAGTGAAAAATAAAAAACAAATTAATCACCAACAAATTAATAATTATAATGGCACGCCAAGTTGCTGCTCTTGCCCTAATCTTCATCGCCGCCTTCGCCGCGGTGGTTTCCGCCCAATCATCTCCGAGCAGTGCCCCGTCAGCATCGCCGGTTTCCGCTCCATCAAAGCCAAGTGCCGCCCCGAAATCAGCTCCAGTGCCATCTCCCACAAAAGATGCCCCTGTGCCGTCCGCCGCCACACCGAATCCTCCAACGCCGCCGCACCAGAGGAAGAGCCCTCATCTCCACCCGTCCCCACCGAAGCTGACACTCCCGCTCTTGCTCCCACCGCCGCAGCACCCAGCCCAACCGAACACGCTGCTGACACACCCGCCAGTGGTACCTCCTCCTTGAAGATCTCCGCCGTCGGTGTCGCCGCCACCGCCGCCGGATTCTTCTTCTTCTGAAATGTTTATTTAATTCGTTAATTCTTCAAGTTTTTTTTTCTTTTTCTTTTTCCATTGGTTCATTTGCAATAATGCATTCGTAGATATTTTCTTACCCGCTAGAAAAATATTCGAGTGTAAGTATTTTGGTCAATAAGAGCAACATATTTGCTTTAGTTTTTCATTTTGTTCTTTGTTCCTGAGGTTATATATCTTGGGGTATGAAATATTATAATCAGTTTTTTCAGTTTCATATCTCCAATGATCAATATGCATGGAACCCATTTTCATTAATTTTGCATTACAAAATAAATCTCAAGCCAACAGTGTAACGCCCTAATAATTTTATAAAGAGTACAACCGTGGATATATTTTTTGCTAAATAATTTTTTTTTATAAATATCTCACAGTTAAAGAAAAGGACGGCTAAATTTTTACTTCACTGAGAAATAAATACTCGTACTAATAAAAACATTAAACTATAATCCATATACGCAAAGGAATATTAAAACAATAAACATTGTCTGAAAAACTCTCAATAATTATAAAATAAATTCAAAAGAAAATTTTGCATGACTCCGATCATATCCACCAACCACGTGCCACGCCGGACTCCTAACTTGAAAATTTTTAAATGAAAGGGGTGAGTTATCAACAACTCAGTGGGGACACATTGTCTAAATCAAATACACAATCATCATTGCATACACACCTATGGTTTTCATGGTTTGATCAAACAAACCCGGAGGCTAACTGTGAGTGTACAATTAAGTACGTTCATGTTTGTACAATTAAGTACATTCCTGATGTACAATTAAGTACCTTCATGTCATGTCATGTTTAATGTGCCCACACATATAACAATCATAACAAGGCATTTAAAGTAGATAATAAACAGTAATTGCAACAAGGTGTTACGTCTTATGAACTGGATCCCAAACTTCAATCCATATAAGGTAAATACTTCGATGGCTCAAGTATGGGTTCGCATATACGAACTTAGTATAGAGTATTGGCATAATTCATTGACTACTAAACTTGCGAGTGCGATTGGGACCCCGATCCAAATTGATGGGCGTTCTTTGACCGGGGAGGTGGGTCACTTTGTTCAAGTTCTCGTGGAAATTGATTTAAATAAACCTTTACAAGAGTTTATTATGGTGGAAAGAGTGGGCCATTGTTCATTCGTATCCTTAAGCTATGAAAATTTACCGAATTTTTGTGTCCATTGTCGTATTGTTGGACACGATATAAACCATTATCGACAAGTTAAAACTAGAGAAGTTCGGGAACCGGAGGTAGCCATTGCGAAGGATACTAGTCCCAATCATGGTCGATCAATTGTGCGGGATAGGGTTCCCAAACGAGGAAGGGAAAAGTAGTTGAGGAGAGAATGGCGGGTCCAGGTTAAAAAGAGGACGGGGCGTGTTCGGGAAGGAGATCTTCTTTCTTTGAATATTCATACAAAAAATGCTTTTGAGGTGTTGGGGGATGACTCTGTTGATATACCACATCAACCACAAATTTGGATAGGGGCGAACACAGGGGAGTCACAGATCAATTGGTGACTGAAAAGTATAACTAACTCTTTATAAGGGTGTTAAGCAGGGTTCGAACCCTGTATCTTTCAGTTTCTTCGTAAAAGGGCCTTCTCTTTGAGAGGCGGCTAGGGTTTCAATGAAGGTGACGTGCCTTCTCTTTCGATCGATCGTCTAGGATTTTCAGATTATCACTATGGAATTCGATCAGTTCCTTTTTCCGAAATTGATATCACACACAAGAATTTCGTTTATATTTCTACGTTTCATGCAAAACCCGAGTTTCCTTACGCGAAGGGGATGCGATCCTTTAAGATAACCCTGCAATTTCTGATCGATGAGTACAAACGACCACCGTTGACGCATCCTTCGATGGCTTTGGACTTGTCATATGGGACGGAACGATGCGTGCGACTTTGTAGATTGGGGTTTTGGAAGGAGTGAAAGCATCACACCTTAACCCTAAGGCCAATATCCACTTATTTGTTGCATCCGGTTCGGAAAACGTCACGAGATACACGCAAAGACAACACACAAGTAGAGCCAACCATCCAAGGTTCTCGAGGTTCTACGGGCTCATACTCCCCCTATTGTGGAGTACAACATACCTGGGGGAAATTGAAAACCACCGCAATTTGGATGTTCATGAAGATGGCTTGCCGACTGCAAATTCGCTGCATTCCGGGAAGCATCTTCGACCAATCAAAAAGGGCCAATACTTCTCGATGACGATGGATGAGGAAATTTACCAACAACGGGTTTCCGAGTTACGAAATTCGCTTATTGGTCATATTATTCTACCAAAAGGTACAAAACCATACAACTTTCTAGACCTCAAATTGAAACTATCCTCGGTTTGGAAACTTACTGATCCTTGGAGGTTGATTACACTGGGATGGGGGATATTTTAACATTCAGTTCGATAATTTGGAAGAAAGGAACAAAGTTTTCTCGAAGGGTTCGTGACTTTTGCAACCCGGGACAATCCACCTGATGAACTGGATTCCAAATTTCAATCTATACAAGATAAACACGTCAGTGGCTCAGGTGTGGGTTCGAATTTATGAATTAAGCTATGAATATTGGCATAAATCTCTTATTAATAGCATATCTAGTTCCATCGAAACACCTATTCAGATAGACACTCGTTCGCTGACCGGTGAAGTGGGTCATTTTATCCGGGTTTTGGTGGAGATGGATTTGAACAATCTACTACAAGAGCATATTATGGTGGAACGAGTGGGACATTGCTCCTTCGTTTCTATTAGCTACACTGTTCTAAAAGACCCGCCTAGCTCCGATTAGTCCCCGCCTAGGCGCTAGGCCCCCCTTGTCCGCCTACATTATTTTTCCAATTAGATCCCGCCTAACACCGCTCAGGTTCCGCCTAACCCCGCCCAGGCTCCGCCTAGGCGCTAGGCCCCAATCTACTGCCCAGCTGGCGCCTAGCGATTTCTAGAACATTGATTAGCTATGAAAATCTGCCGGACTTTTGTGTTCATTGCCGGATTGTCGGACACAATATTAACCAATGTCTACAAGTAAAGACACATGAAGAAACTGTGCGTACGGACAAGGGTAAACAGGAAGCTAGTTCGGTTCGCGAGCGTTCAACTGTCCGTGACCAAATTAACAGGCCCAAAGGGAAGACTGTGGAAACGGACTGGGTGCAAGTGAAATGCTGGACATGGAGAAATATAGAGAGGGGTTCGACTTCAATAGGCATACCAACCAATAACACATTTGATATCTTACAAGATGATACCAATATAGCACCAGACTCGAAATAGACTAATTTCAATGTGTCACCAACGAATGGTACTAATATAATTGTTGAGAGGGATAGGGCGCATGCTAACACAGACAGGCGTATAGTCGCATATACCCCCGCGGGTGCAGTGATTTCTTCTAACTTGGATGAACATAAGCAGGTTGATCTACAGCGAGCCATGGACGATATTTCAAAAAGCTTACCTATTAATGATTATGTTATCAGTACGAACAATCCGTCTGACGGTTCCTGACAACTTTGTTCAGATATGGCGGATGAAGAAGAAAAACAAGACAAATTGGAAGACTTAAAGGCCAAGATAGGCGACTCATCAACTACTCCGATTGTCTTTCACTCTTGTGATTCTTCAGAAATTATGAAGGCTATGGCAATGGTGGCTCGTGGATCCTGGGCCGACATTCAACATGATACATCGGACCATGTAGAGGATACTGAGCACGTCTTTAACAAAAATAATGATAATGTCCTTGAAAATCCTCAGAAATAGACGCCCTTCATTTAAATTGCGTTTTTAGGTTTTTTGTTGTTTCTTTTTCTGAAATCTAACATTGTTTTCACTTTGCTACCTGATCGGCTTGTGATCAGGACTTTTCTTTTCTTTTTATATATTTCTATTTACTTAAAAAAGTAGATAATAAACGATAAACCCCACCTTAATATGCAGTCGTGACTTGGAAAAAGAATGCAATTGCTTGAGCTTGAAAATCCTAGACCTCAAAAGTATCGTTTCTTACATATAAAAATAAACTTAACTTAATACATTACTTTTGGAGAAATTAGGATTTAAATAATCACAAAAACTTATATGTGACCGTCTCACGGATCCAGTTCTGTGAGACGGATCCATATCAAAGTCCATTGTAGCAATTCAGGTCAACTAGCGAGACCGTCAGCAACTATCTTGTTAGACTTTTAGTCTAAAGTCACCATGTGCACGGGTTAGGTGATTAAGGCCCAATAAAACAAAATAGTACCATTATGACATGCCCCCTCCCAGTCCTCTTAATTTTATCTTGTTTTAGCTTTAAGTTTGGAGAGAAAAAAACATTAATGCAAGAAAGATAGAAGACTGGCCCATATTTTGGAAAATAATGCTACAACAGCATTTTGGTTGTCCTTATTTCTTTTTTAATTTCTTTAAATAATAAAATGCAAGCTCCTTTTATGTTTTAATATAAAAATTAATTTACGGCTGAAAACAAAGTCATTTTATATCTAAATTAAATATATTAGCAAAATATTTATCATGAACATCTATATATAATTTTAAAATTTTAAAAGATACTTACTATTTCTTTTACAATTGTTACTTTTTACATTAAAACTATTACTTACTATTCCTTTTTGAAGTACCATTTTTTACTAAAAAAATAATGTATTACTTTTCATTCAAAAAGTATTATTTTTTTCTTGGACAAGTATAACTTGCTACATCTTTTAAAATTATATACTATTTTCTTTAAAACAATTACTTTTTCCTTGAAAAAGTAATACTTTTACTTAAAAATTATTACCTACTAATCTTATTATAAGTATTAATATTTACTTGAAAAGTATCATTTTTTACTCGAAAAGCATTACTTTTGTTGTAAAAGTATTATTTACTACATCTTTTAAAATAATATACTATTTTTTTAAAACTATTACTTTTTACTTGAAAAATACTGCTTTTTCTTAAAAATTACCACTTACTAATCCCTATAGAAGTATTAATGTTTATTTGAAAAAGTATCATTTTTTACTCGAAAAGTATTACTTTTTATTGTAAAAGTATTACTTTCTACATCTTTTAAAATTATATGCTATTTCCTTTAAAACTATTACTTTTTACTTGATAATTAATACTTTTTACTTAAATATTATTACTTACTAATCCCTTTAGAAAAACTAATATTTACTCAAAAGTATCAAGTTTTACTCGAAAAGTATTACTTTTTGTTGTAAAAGTATTACTTTCTACATCTTTTAAAATTATATATACTGTTTCCTTCAAAACTATTACTTTTTACTTGAAAATTAATTCTTTTTACTTAAATATTATTACTTACTAATCCCTTTAAAAGAATTAATATTTACTCAAAAAGTATCGAGTTTTACTTGAAAAGTATTACTTTGTATTGTAAAAGTATTACTTGTACATCTTTTAAAATTATATATTATTTTCGTTAAAACTATTACTTTTTACTTAAATATTATTACTTACTAATCTGAGTAATCCCTTTAGAAGAATTAATATTTACTCAAAATGTATTGTTTTTTACTCGAAAAATATTACTTTTTATTATAAAGTATTACTTACTAAATGTTCTAAAATTCTATACTATTTTCTTTACAATATTGATTCTTCTGTAGTTCTTGGAGAACAAAAACAATTCGACATCATTCCATAGAGAAAGCACCAAGAAGAGAATGGACTTTAAACAACACAAAGCATGTATGTGTTATTTTTCCAATGTTGATTCAATAATTCTTCTTTTCTTAGGCAAAATGGGTTAGATTGATTTATAGTGATTTCTCCATGTTCACAAGAGACCCAAATTACAACAACGACCCAAATTATGTAAGGTTCCCTCATCACAGAGATTTTCCTTTTACTCACCATTAATTCTTTGTTGCAAAAAAAGCTAGGTTTCATGTACAGCTGTACTTCATAGAAGTTGTCAAATACTAGAACATCAAAAATGGATACCATTAATTAATAAGATATATATATTATTTTCTTCCAAAAAGGCAATATTTTGTGAATTATCTAATATTTGATTTTTAAGAAAGATGCGTCCCTCTTAGTCTTCCTCGTTATAGTTGGACGGATATAAAATCACAACCCATAAGGTTATTTGAAAGTTCATCCATGGCCAGTGGCGTAGCTATTCAAGGCCCAGTGCGGTTGATGGACCGCACTGGGATTTCAGCCCAAACTAAAAAAAAAATTTAGCCCAAAATTTTTTTATGTTGCTGTGTTAAACTTTGGGCTGGACCACACTGAAAAGTGGTCCAGCCCATATTAAAAAAAACCCAGCCCACTAAATAAACTAACAGAAGAGAGGAAAAGAAACTTATGCCCGTCTGTCATCTCCTTCCATCTCTCGCCCGTGGCTGCGAATTGCGATTAGTTCAAGATTTTCGCAGCAAATTTTTTCTCTCTCGGCCAATTTAGTTCCTTGCTTGAAGCAGCCCGTGGCCGGAAGAAGCCCCCGGAAGAATTAGAACTCTTTACATGGTAAATTGCAATTTTATTTAATTTGTAAAAACCTAATTTTTTTAATTTATACTTCAATTAATTAAACGTGGATACTCTTTTTTAGTTTTATAATTCCTTCTTTAATCTCCCATGTTTAGTTATTTTGCAAACCACAAGGTTTTTTTTATGTTGATAGTTGCTTGGTTTTTTTTTTTCCATTTTTATGAATGCTTATTCTGTTATTCAACTCCTACTGGTCAATATGTTTATTTTTTGATATGCGTAAATAGCTTATTCAACTTGATACTTATATTTTGGTAATTTGGTTTATTGCTCAATATTTGTGTTTTTTTTTTATATAGCTTATTCAAAGTGGTATTTACCCACAAGTTTAAAGACTGAAAAGTGGTTCATTTAGTTTATTGATCAATATTTTGATTGAATAGTTGCTTGGTATCATGTTTAATTTATTTTCTTGTTGGATTTTCTAGATTTTCTAGATTATGGAGAGATATTTTAGAAAAAGAACTCTTGAAGTTGAAGAAAATATTGTTGTAAAAACCACAAATAGAGTTTCGGAGAGCACAAAAAATGCATCGGAGGCCACAAATAGAGTTGAGGATGGTTCAAACACAATTGAGAAAAGCTCAAGTATGCTTCCGAAATTTTGGCTCGACATTTTACCCCACTCAACGAAAAAAATATTTGACCGCACTGAACGAAAATCCTAGCTACGCCACTGTCCATGGCCGAATCTCTTTGTATCAAAATCCTGAATCGTGAATTTCAATGTGAGTGCTTTTGTCAACAACTCAACATGATTCGTACACAACCAAACATCAGGCCCCATTATTTCCTTTTCAACCCTTTTCACAGACAAAATTGTACAGTACAATTCTTACAGCCAATGCGGTTTCTTTTCGTATATTTTGGGCTTAGTATAGAGTTGGGGTTATTTTACAGTTTGTGGCAAATGCCAAGAACTTTTGTGGAATTGGGATGGATTGAGAGTGTTTTGATATATTATGTGTAGGCGCCATTACAATTGGCGCCTACAAAGAAGGCGCCACTTCCAAGGGCGCCTTCTGCATTTTTTTTTTTTTTTTTTTTTTTTTTTTTCTGACAGGCGCCTACTCCTTTTTTTCTTTTTCCCTTTTTTAAGTTTTGAAAATTAATTTTAAATATTAAATAAATACACAATTTTTGGATAAACTAGAATGTGATATATTACGGAATAAAAACGCGGTTACATAGTGTATAACACATAATTAAAAAAAATTACACATTAAAATACTGGAATAAGTTACGACACGCCATTAAAACATAAGTACGACTACACTAAATTACATTTGTAGGGTATTCGAAAATAAAAAAATAAAAATAAAAGAAAAAAGAGGTAGTAGGCGCAGTCAAACTGGCGTCTACTATGTGAGAATTAAAAAAAAAGAAAAAAGAAAGATGGTCAGTAGGCGCCCTTGGGAATGACGCCTTCTTTGTAGGCGCCATTACCAAGGCCGCCTACACATAATATCTCAAAACTCTCCCAACTCACCTTAATTTCACAAAAAATTGTGGCATTTGCCACATTCTGTCAAATTACCCATAGAGGTGTTGGGGCTCGTCTCACGGATCTAAATCCGTGAGACGGTCTCACAAGAGACTTCCTCTTAAACAATTGAAATGAAAAGAATAAGCTATGAACCGAATTTGGTGGACAAAACTTCAAATAATCGAGTCAATGGGCTGATTTATGAGGTTTTGGAGTTGGAGGGGTAAATATGAAATTTTTGGTAAATGATGGATTGTTTAAATCAATGGATTATTTTGAAAGAACTCAAAATTGGCTTGAGGTCAAAGCTCAAAAAAATCAAAGGTCAAATAGACTGAATTTGCAAGGCTTGAGAACTTGGGGGTAGATTTGAAAAATCTGAAAAACTGAGGGTTTAACTCCCAACATTAAATCTGCATATTCTTAAAACTCAAATTGAAACCCCTCATTTTCTTCTTCCGTCTGCCATCACCTCAATTCTTTTCCCTATTTTTTTTTTTTTTCTATTTCTCATTCTCACTTTCTTTCTCTATTTCTACAAATCCTAATTTCATGAATAAATGGAAATTCCCATTAACCCCCAAACCGCATCTCCCGTCTCCATCTCTCTGTCTCCTTTCTTTTTTTTTTTCTTTCTCAAAAGTCAAAACCCCTTCTCTCTCACAGTATGGCTCTCGGTCTCACTCTCTCTCTCGGACTCTTACCGGGGCAGCGACAAGGCGGCACGATTCGGGCTTGGAGTTTAAGTTTTCGGCTGCCGGGTTCGAGTTTTCAGGTTTGTTTCTCGGAGTTGCTGGTTTCGGGTCGATGACTCGGGGTTTGAATGACTCGGTTGTCTTAGGTGAAGTTGGTGGTGATGGCTACGAGATGAGATTGGTTGTTTTGAAGATGGAATGATGCAGATTGAACATAAACTAATCTGAAAATATTTTTGATGAATTTTCTTGGTTGTGGGACTATGAGATTGCAAAGAGTTGAACCTCACATGAGATTTGCTGAGACTTTACGTTGGCAGAAAAAGAAAAAAATTTGGCGTTTGATGGTGCGGGTGAAACTCGTGAGATTGGTGAAAGAATGGAGGTATCTAAAAATATATCTGTTTATAGGCTTGAGAGTACTTATTGTATTAGGCCATGTATTAGGTTAAATCTATTTGGATATGTACAAATAAAATTCTTTTTTATCTAATAAAATTTTATAAAACATGAGTACAACTTTTTTGCTAATAATATCATGCAGATTTTCAAATAAAATAAAATACACATATGAACTTTAATAAAGTGAGCTTATTAATATAATAATCAATGTGCTTACAATAATAAAAGGATATTTTTATGTTGGACCAAAACTTAAAAGGCCAAAAATCACTATCACAAAGATCAAATCATTTATGGGGTGTTACAAGCAGTTTGGAGTTTGTATGTTATTATCTCACTCAATGGCGGATCCAGCATTTCAAAAATGGGGGTACGATATATAAAACTGGCAAATAGTTGAGCCGAGCTAGCTCGAGCCCAGAGTGCCAAGACAAAAAATCTAGCCGGTTTGGCGGCCCAAGATTTCATTGGGGCGCAGTTCTTGTGGTTCAACCCAACAAGTATAATTTTTGGATGGCCGATTCGGTCTTGTCGGAGCCGGACCATTTGAGTTGGCCCAAAGAGCCGATCCTTTTCGAACTTCTGAAACTGAAGCTCAACCCAACCCCATATGCAAGTTGGTGGGATCAGACCAATTTTGCTGGCTCTAACGATATATATTTTGAAAAAAACATGCACATAAACGTTGTTTAATATTTAAAATCGCACAACCCAAAATATACAAATAAAAAAATACATAACATTAACAATGAAAATTACAAATGCAATTAGGTCCAACGTATCTTCATTTTTTCAATACGATTTACAACATTATCAGAAACTTGTCGAAATTTATTTGTGGGGAGAAGGAAAATATGGAAGCTTGTTGAGCCATAAGTTGGGAAAATATTTTAGTTTTTTGACTTTTAAATGATTAAAATGTAATTTTGTGTAAAAATAGAGGTACAAATGTATTGTTATTATTTATTTTTTAAATATTATTTTTTTGGATATTTTCAAATTGGGGGTACAACTGTACCCCCTTGTACCAGGTGGATCCGCCCCTGATCTCACTAGTATTGCATCACCGGTGGATGCACTGACTCTATATTTAATTACAAAAATGATTTTTAGTGTTTAATGATTTCAAAGTCTTAAATTTCAATAAATAATTACAATATAAAATAAATTAATTTGATCATAAATTATAAAATTAAATAATAGAACAATAAATAATATAAATCATGAGACTAAAATATTAATATTAAAAATATTTACTATAAATGTAGACGTAAACCAAAAAATATGAAGCAAATAATAACAAAATTATTTTATTTTCCAATAATCTTAATGAGGTTGTTAGAATTAATAAAAGTACTAAATTCGTTTTATGTTCTACTCCTCAACATTAAATATATTGTATTGAAAGTGGTTTTGTATTCAATAATAAAGTCATTTTCTGTTTTAGTTAGTCAATACAGTTATTGAATTGTGGGACATATAATTAAAATATTCCAAAATGAAAATACTGTTAGGATCAATCATCATTCACCATTCCCAGCTGTCTTTTTGGTGCACCTTAATGCATCATAATATTTCTTGTATTACCGTTGCAATCCATACCACATTGTACCTGCAATCATTGGTGCAATTATCCTTGAATATTGTTTGATTTAGTATAGCTGCTAGGATGATTAATCACTACAAGAAAAATGCTCAACAACAACACCCCAAAGACAACGGATATTAGGGAAATCGTTGTCCTTATAAGTATTAACAACGGATATTTGTTGAACCGTTGTGAATGAGCGGATTATTTGTTAACGACAATAGTTCACTCGAGCCTAAGACAATACTTTCTTGAAACGTTGTCTATTAGCGGTCTTTTTATTTTTTGACAACAGATTTCTTGGGTCTTCGACAATGTTTTTGTAATCCGTTGTCGATTAGCGCCTAATATTTTTCAAAAGACAATATTTATTCATCCTTTTCATCAACGGTTGGTTACACCGTTGTAATTAGCGTCATTTTTTTCTTAAATACAACAATTTTAACAAAAGTTATAAACAGGAGTCTATAGGCATTTTTCATATCCTTATTTATTATTTATTTTAAATTTTTAATGGTATAACTAGCACTTTTAGTTAGTTTATCAATTTTATTTTAGCAACTTTAGCATAATTCTAAAAGTGTTGAGAGTTTCAATTTTTATTTGGTTATCAATTCTTTATTTTATGATATAACTATCACCTTTAGTTAACTATCAATTTTATTTTAACAACTTTAGCATAATCCTAAAAGTGTTGGGAGTTGTATTTTTTTTATTTATCAAATCTCTATTTTATTTCATTTGAAAAAAACAATAATCAAATATAACTAGCAACTTTATAGGTTAAAACTTTTGGTTTAGCAACTTAAAAATAAGTCTAAAAATTTAACTAGCAATTTTAAAGTTAGATTTTTTAGTTTAGCAACTTAAACATAAATTTAAAAAAAAAACTAGAAATTTAAGGTTGAGTATTAATTAGCAACTTAATCGAACAACTTAAACACAACATTTGACTTCCAAAAAAATTAAAATAAACATACGAGAAACAGAGAGAAGAGAGCTCGCCCATAGTCTTCACTCTCACCAAAGCAAAAACCCAGCAGTTGACTCCCACTTTTCCTTCCTCCGTCGCGGGCATCGACTAGCCGCCTTCGCCGGCACCGTCTAGTAGCCGCCCCTCCGTCGGTGCCGTACATCTAGCCTCGCGAGCAGCTGCCCCCGCTGCCGTTGTGGCGGTCGAGCCTTCACAATCAGCTATCGCCGCCGTCGGGTCGCGCGACTCCACAGACCACATCTCGACTCGCCATATTCATCTTAACTCTCATTTTTCCTTCCATTAACCCAGGATTGGTGGTTAAATCCAACAAGTTTTGGCGGATACTAGTTTTTAGGGTTTTCGTGGATTTCCTGTTGTGATGCGCAATACTATTCACCATTGTTGTTTTTTCTGTTGTATTTTATTAGTCTTGTTTTTTCTGATTGTATGATGAAGGTAAGTTTGTTTGGACGGGATTCAGGGGAAATGCCGAAGGGAAGAATAAACTTATAGTTTTGTTCAGTGTTCGAGCTAAATGTCTTTAGTTAATTTCCTGCCAATGTGGTAACTTTTTGAGATTTTATGAGTTTAATGTTTAATCTAGCACTTGAATAAAGGTTTAAGCCTGCACTTCTGCATCTTGAAGGAGTGCAAGTTTATGTTTCTGCTTTAGCTCGAGTATTTACAATTCTTTTTCTTCTCATTTTAAAATTTCAGTGATATCTTGCCAGCAGAATATTAGATCACAAAATGAAGTGGGAGGATTCTGCTTCAGAGTATTCCAGGTCAGTCTTTTTTCCCCATGCTCTGTGTTTTTCTCCGTTTTCATAATATAGAGGAGGTGTAAACGAATCGAATAGTGCCAAACATAATATAGTTCAAATTTGTTTGAATTTTTTTCGAACTTAAGAATGTTTGTTTTTGAATTTTGATCAAGCTTGAACGATCTCTAACGTAATCGAGCCGGAAACGAATCAAGATCGAGTATTTTGATGCTTTTTGCACATACATTTTCTTTCTTTTGCTAATCAATCAAACCCGAGTTGAGATTTACATGTCACTATGTTTAACAAATCGAGCTTTTTATATATTAGATTTTGAATCGAGTATCGAGCAATTTGATTTGTTTCTCTATTAAGGAAGTCTTTGGTGTATTCTCCTAAACAGAATGAATTGCTTTTTGTTCTTGTCATGATTCATAAAATCCATAACAAAGACTTAGAGCTTCCATTATTTGACTTGTCTACAATCTCAAAAGCTACTAATAGCTTTTCGATCACAAACAAGCTTGGAGAGGGTGGATATGGACTTATAAGGTAACATTGTACTCGAGCATATTTAGTTTTCTGAAAGTAAATGAAATAAAATAATTAATCAGGCGAACTTAATTACCCTTATACATTTATGAAAACTAGAATTGGATATGGATCTGTTTAGAAGGTAACATTGTGCTCGGCCATACATATGTAGCTGCAGAGAATTTAAGCCCATACATGCAAGCCTTTTGAAATTTTTTCACCTATGAAGGGGGAAAATGTAAGAAGTATCACACCTAAAGGGGCTTTTGTAATTTCAAAATTTTCTGGATTTTTTTTGTAATTAGCCCAAACTTCAGGGGTGTTTTTGTAATTATCCAAACTGAAAAATAAATCATTTTTGCAAGATTATATGCACATATGTTCCATCTAGGACCTAGATCAACTGATCAATATATTAATCAGATACGGAAACTTTTGGCAGATCAAACCAACAGAATGTCCCTCGTCTGGCCTATGACTTATGTATCATAAACATAATGAATTGCTTTTTGTTCTTCTCATGATTCATAAAATTGGCTGTTTTTAAGGTGCTGAACTATACCGGGACAGATTAGTAGCCTTTTGGTGTATTCTTCTCATTTTAAGTTCTTCAGTTTGCAGTTGTTTAGCAGCCTAAAGTTTGACCTTTAAAGGTGTGAATTATATTATCCAATCACCAATTAATTCACGTCATCTAAATTTTTTAGTTATTACATCTACGACTTGGAATGCCTTTTCCTAACTTGATGGTTGTGAGATTTTTAACGCCAGACTTTTATCACATTTTCTTGATTTCAGCTTTCACAATGTTTGTCGCCATAACCTTCCCTTTCTTCGATGAGCTTCTTGGATTTTTTGGAGGATTTGCGTTTGCGCCAACCACATACTTTGTGAGTAAATAATCCTGATCGATGATACTCTTATCATCACCGCACATAAAATTTCTCTTCTTTTAGCAAGCAGGATTATAAAAATGTTTCATCATTTGTTCAACTTCCTTGTATCATCTGGCTTGTACTAAAAAAACCGAGGAGATTTAGCCGGTCTTGGTTCACTAATTGGATATGTATAGATATAACCGTTTTTCTGAATTTTTCCTTTATTGAGATAGAAAACCTATATACTTGTTGTATGGTCGAACTCATTATGTTATACTTGTTGGGTAACTCATTATGTTATACTTTATTGAGATAGAAAACTCATTATGTTGTACTTGTTGAGTAACTCTAGAAACAGTGACCTGATTTCATAATTGGCTCACTTCTGAAAACCTATTCAGTTGATCTTGTGCTTGGAGTTTCATTGTTTTTTGTGCGTTATATTCTGTCTATTAATGTGCTCTGTCTTCGTCTCACCTCAATATGACCTGTTTTCAAGGGCTAAATTTTCTGAACCCCCCATCTTTCCTGAAAGCATAGAATGTCAAATTTACTTAACCATTATTGTTGTGTCATATTTTTGTAAGTTGATTCATTTTGCTTCCAATTTTTTGTATTTTAATTTTAAGAATTGGTCTGTTTCTTGTTTTTTTCCAAGATTTGACATAGTTCAGTAGGTATTGTGTATGCATCATTCAAATGTTGTATTATGCCAATATCTTATTTCCAGGATTTAATGTAAATTGGTGTATATACTTCTTATTTGCAGGCATGAACTTCAATTATGTAAATTGATGTATATACTTCTTATTTGCAGGCATGATATTGGAGTGCTTTGCAACTGCCCTCAATGAAAGAATTAGTGTAGCTTTGAGAACACTTGTTAGACGTTTTGGTAAACACTTGTTAGACGTTTTGTCATACACTTATTAGATATGTTTCTGATAAATTTGTTTTGTTAAACATTTGCAGACATGTACTAGATACAATCACTTGAATGTCATGTTTTGTTTTAATTAGTTATATGTTCCTTTCTTGTATTGTGTCTTGTTTTTTACATATATGAAATCAAAAGTTATATTACCAAAGGTAAAAAAATAATAGACACCAAATAGAAAATGCATTAGTCGTGGTCCAAAATTACAACGGTTATTATGGCTTGTAAAACTGTTGTAATACTTCAAAACCACAACGGATATAATATGTTGTGTAATTACAATAATCAACCATTGTCGTAGATGGTGTTGTAAAAAAAGTCCGCTCAATAATCCGTTGTCTTATTATTAACAACAACGGATTTAAATCGTTGTCATTAAGCGGACTTTTTTTACAACACCATCTACGACAACAGCTGATTATTGTAATACACAACATATTATATCCGTTGTGTATTAGTGAAATTCTTGTAGTGATTACATGTGTAGCAATCTTAGATTATGTATAGGTCTATATATGCTTGTAGTTAGGTCATCTTTGAATCAATGAATGAATATAATATTTCCTTATGCATCTTACTTTTCCTGCTGCAATGCTTAAGCTTTTCATCAATGATGTTTGATTCCTTTCATGGTATCAGAGCAGGGATCCGAACCTGTCTCTGATACTCCCAAATCTTTCACTCTTGTTCCCTTTGTTAGTCTCTCATTATGTCTACTACAAGTTCATCCTACACAGCTGATTCTAGCTCCTCTCAAATCATTTATCCCCAGATACAGATCATTACCACTAAACTCACAAAATCAAACTATCTCATTTGGAAACAACAAATCCTCACTGTTGTGAAAGGATGCGATCTTGAAGGATATCTGACTGGTAGCACAAAACCACCTCAGAGATTTGTAAAAAATGCTGAAACTAGTGGAGTCAGTATTAATCCTGAATTTCTTGCTTTTGAAAGACAAGATCAACTTCTTGCCTTTGGCTTCTCTCTTCTTTATCAGAGGGTATCCTTGTCCTTATGGTTGGCTCGGAGACCTCTCATGATATGTGGCAAGCTCCAAAACAAATTACTCTAGCGATCCCTTGCTAGCGGATGCAATACAAATTGTAACTCTCAACATTAAAAAGGAAATCTCACCATGAGGGAGTATCTCATCAAAATCAAATTTTCTTTGTGATGCTCTTGCCTCGACCGAGTGAAAAATAAAATAAGTAGACCAAGTGATGCACATTCTAGCTGGATTAGGTAGTGAATATGATCCAGTCATGGTTAGTGTCACATCAAGGATATATGCTTTTTTTGTCAATGAACTCAGTGCTTTGCTCCTCAATTTTGAAAACAGACAAGAAAATGCTAATCTTGCTGTGAGTGAAGAAACTAATACTCTGTTTGCCAATGTTGCTGTGCAAAGCAATAGAAGAGATAATAATATCAACACTTAAAATTACAAAGGTAGAGGAAATCAGTCTGTTAGAGGAGGAAGGAATGGCCGAGGTAGACGAAGAGGCAGGAACTTTAACTATAACAATAGAGTTGCCTGTCAAATATGGCATCTCACAAACCATACAACTTACAAGTGTTATTATAGGTTTGATATTAATTTTACACCTAATAATAACACAAGCTCTTTTCAAGGAAATCAAGGTCCAACGAATCAATTCAGAAATCTTGGTCCTACTACTATGATAGCATCCTAAGACTCAGCCTCTGTTGTCTCAGACACTAGTTGGTTCCCTGATTCAGGAGCCACTAATCATGTTACTTTTGACATGGCTAATTTAAACTCAACTACAAAGAATCTAAAGAATCTACTTCCCATTCTTCTGTTTTCTATATAAAGAATCTACTTCTTGTTCCCAGCACAACTAAAAACCTCACGAGTGTGTCTTAGTTTGCACATGATAACTCTGTATATTTTGAATTTCACCCTATTTTTTGTTTGATTAAGGATCAAGCAACGGCGGCTATCCTACTGCAAGGGAAAGTTAAGCAAGGGCTCTATCAGTTTGACTTTAGTTGTGTCAAAGCTCCCAGCAATGAGTCTATAAAGCAGTCTATCAAGTCCATCAACCATCTTTTCTCCACCAGCAATTCTTCATCTCTTTTTCAGAATCCTACTGTTAATCTTTCAGTTTTACCTAAAAGAAATGATGTCACTGTTTGGCATCAAAGGCTTGGGCATTCCTCTATGGAAACTGTAGCTCAGGTTCTCAAAAAATGTAATAAAATTATTAGTTCTAATGAGAAAGATCTTTTACTTTGTGATGCTTGTTGTAAAGTAAAAATTCATAAGTTTCCTTTTTCAGATTCCTTTACCAGTTACTCCCATGTTCTTGATCTAATTCATTGTGATTTATGGGGACCCTCTCCTGTTAATTCTTATACCAATCACAAATATTATATAAGTTTTGTTGATTAGTTTACAAGATACACTTGGATACACTTTCTTAAAAATAAAAGTGATGCTCTTTCAGCTTTCATCTCCTTTAAAACTCTAGTTGAAAACCAATTCCAATCAAAATTCAAAAATAAAAATTTTCCAAAGTGATGGTGGAGGTGAATTCACTAAATTCAACAATCTTCTCCAACAAAGTGGCATAAGCCACATGAAGTCTTGTCCCTACACCCCCGAACAAAATGGCTTGGTAGAACGGAAACATAGATACATTGTTGAGGTGGCCTTGGCATTACTAGCTCAGTCTGGAGTCCCTCATTATACTATTGGACATATGCTTTTAAAAATGCAGTATTTATTATTAATAGACTACCCTCCAAAACTCTGGAAGGAAAATCTCCTTTTGAAATGCTCTATTTTACATGTCCAAACTATTCCCAGTTAAGAGTCTTTATGCATTTATGTTATCCATATATTCGACTCATTAACAAAAATAAGCTTCAGTTTCGATCCACCCCTTCCATATTTCTTAGTTATAGTGAGGGATACAAGGGCTTCAAAGTTCTTCTTCCCTCTGGGAAATTATTTATCAGTCGACATGTGCTCTTTGAGCAATCTAAATTTCCTCACTTATCTAAGAATCTTAGTCCTCATCCTGTTTCTAGTCCAATCTTTACATCTTTTTCCATGCCCCTCATCCTATCTCCAACTTCCTCTCCTCAGCCTAATTCTCAAAGTATATCACAGGTACCTCTCAGTCCTCAGCCTACAAACTCTCCCACTTCCTCTTCCACTCACAACTCTCCCTCATCATTTCAAACTGTTCCATTGGTTGTTGATTTGCCTATTGAGCAACCCACACAACCTGTTCCACCTGACCCTGTGAATCAACATCCTATGGTTACTCGGTCTAAACGGGGTATCTTCAAACCTAAAGCTCTCACATGTAGGAGAAATCTCAGAAGATGAAGCTTCTACACGACGAGCATGGAGACTTTGGGTTTGTCTAACTGAAATGAACAAATCCATTCAAGGTTTTCCAAAATTCAGCAAATGGATTATTCCTTCTGAATTCAATGACAGGATCAACAACATGATTTACATAGGAACTTTTCGAGATAAATAGAAGAATTTTCTGGGAGAACAAGATTCCGACTAGCAAAGAAACTTACCGGAAATTCTGTAACATGGCGCATGTCGGCTGGTGAGTCGATTGAATCTATCAGGCATGCCCCGAATAGAAACAAACCGAGTTTGGAAAAAGATTTCGACCCAAACCCGACCAATAAGACTATACAACTGAAAAGGACAAGGGCCCAGCTCATAAGACGCGTTATCCTCGGGGACCACACACACCAAATTTTTAAAAGATTCTCGGACAACTATCAAATGGGCTGAGTCACGCGGAAGAAAAAGGAAACAACTGTTGAGGCAATAATTCAGGCATAAGACGTAAGCACTGACGTCTTATACTTCAACAAGATTTGGAGTTCTTCTTTCAAGTCCGGATTCAAGTCTATAAGTACCAAGAGTTGAAGGAAACTAAGGACATCGAACATTTTTCTTGGTTTTCTTATAATACATTTTGAGTGAAAATTTGTATTATTTGATTGTTTTAGTTTTTTAAGTTTATGTATTTACGAGTGCAAGCCTCATTAATGAAAGCTAAACAAGTATTCTCCTCCCAAAAGGAGATTACTAATGTACTAAATATTGCTTCAAGTTCTTAATAAAAGAAGGCTTTTGCTTCAACATGTGTTCATATTGCATTATTGATTTATCTCTTTGAAGAATTATCTTGTACGCCTGGAGTAGGAAACGAACCAGCGATCTTGTTTATTCTTTGAAAGACTCGATTAACTTGTAGACCATCTTCCCTTTTGGATAGATTGGACGGAGACGTTTGTCAAGCGGTCTAGGAGCAGTAATTTATCGACTGGTGGCTTTACAAAGCATCTCTCCCAGTGTGATTTTTTGGTCAAAGAAGGTATGAATTTTAAGGGATTTATTAATTTTACGGAAGCATGTTGGACCTGATATGATCATAATGGACTATTTTCATTTTCAATTTAAAGACCCAATCTGTAAACGGATATATACTTGAAAGTGAGACCTTTGCAGAAGTATGTCCTGTTGAGTTTATAGGCTGGAAACCTGACATGATCCATTTAAAACTTCTCAATAGAGACTGGATCTAAATAGGTGTAACAATGCCACGAACAAGACAGGTGACAAAAAATGAGGGTTCTCATTTCTCGAAAATCCGGAAAATAAATTATTTTGGAGCTAAATTTTATGTTTATTGAATAATGCAATGAAATTATAATTATGTAATAATATGCCACAAATAGAGTTTAGAGGGATAACTAGAACTATTTTTATGAAAGAATAAAACTATGGGGGCAAAATTATCCATATAGGGTAAAGTGTAATGACTTTGATATAGTTAAGGAAGCATAATGTAACAAATTAAAGTTTAGAGAGTAAAGTGAACAAATTGGTAAAGTATGAATGGTTTAGTGTATTTACCTAACAAATATTATATTTTTAAAGATTAGTCAAAAATAATTCAATCATTCGAAAAACTACTAAAATATTTTCTATTTTAATATTGATTGCAATAGATGATCTACAAAGGTCAGTGAGAGTGGAATATGTTTTCATTTCCTAGTCCTCTCAAAGCATTTGAGGCTCCCTCAAAATAGTGGAATCCACTAAATTGATGGAGAAAATATAGCTCCAATTAATGATGCCCCATTCTTCATGCTAATTAATTGATTGTGAGCAGTACCCGCCGGCCGCTACATGTATTGACTATTTTGGCCAAATTAAATGTTTAGGGCAAACAACGGACGAACTTAGCCTTTTCCTAGTATTAATTCATATTGTCCTCCGTATATGAAATTGGACGTTGACCGTTAAAGTAGGTCAAGCTTTACGGACAAATTAAACTATCAAAACTGATGATGATGTGTTGTAATCCTGCCCGAACATCCTCCATTTATCACGGCCATTTCTCTACAAAACCCCTCCGCCCACTCACTCGTTTCCTCATTCCTTTCTTCTGCAGTTTTTCTCTAAGAGTAAAAAGAGAACTTCTGCAAATTAATTCGACAAGAATATAATCAATAAAAGGAGAGAAAGATTAATAAAATGGCACGCCAAGTGGTTGTTCCCGCCCTAATCTTCATCGCCGCCTTTGCTGCGGTGGTTTCCGCCCAATCGTCACCGTCATCATCACCATCCGCCGCGCCTTCAAAGCCTAGTGCCGCCCCAAAAGCAGCCACCGTGCCACCTCCGACCAAAGCGGCCGCCTCCCCGGAGGAGAAGCCCTCATCTCCGCCCGTCCCCTCAGGTGAGGCCAGCTCCCCCGCCGGAGCTGACACTCCGGCCGCCGCAGCACCCACCCCAAGTGAACACGCTGATGACACACCCGCGAACGGTGCCTCCTCCTTGAAGGTTTCCGCTGCCATCGGCGCCACCGCTGCCGCCGGATTCTTCTTCTTCTAAATTAATGTTTATTATGTCTTTCATTCCTTTATCCAATTTTCCAATTCGTTTATTTGTAATAATGCGTTTGTAGAAGTTGCTCACGTGCTAGAAAAATATAGAAGAAAGGACACGGTCGATGGTTTCTCTTTATCCTTTTTTGAGCTCAATATATCGTGAACAAGAGCAGAACGTTCTTTTTAATATATATATATATATATATATATATATATATATATATATATATAGGGGAGGATCAGTGAGGCCAGTATGCCAGGTGAAGCTGGATAATAAATTGATTAATTAATCTCAACCATCCCCCACTATTAATCAATGAGTATGATTTAATGGATAAAAATATATTAAAATATTAATTTAATCAATATAAGGGTAGTAGGGTAAAATAACATAACAAAGTTAGTTACAAAATGGAATCAAATCTATTTCTCTCTCATACATATCCTTTTCCCCAATCTCACGTCTCTCTTTCTCTTTTCTCTCTCTCTCTCTCTCTCATTCCTCCATTAACGCAAATAAATAAAAGCGTGAAGAACTGAAAATTACAGAGAAAAACACGAAAAATCGGTGCAATATTACGGATAAATAACGAACAAGTGAGTTCGAAAACTAAATATGCAACAAAACTCAACTAAATATGCATTATCCGAAAACTATCTATGCAGTAAAAAAACTAATATGTAGTACAAAGATAACCAACTATGCAAGATGTCATAAATTATGCAACAAAATCAACTAACTATGTATTATCTAGAAACTATCTATGCATTGTGGAATAACTAAATATGCGAAGACATTATGTAACATCTCATTTTTATAATTTCCAAAAGCAACATCCCATTTTCATAACTAAATATACATTATATTGAACCTATTTATGCGGTGTAGTATAACTACATATGCGACGTTATATTCAATTATGTCTTGTTTTCATAAAAAAAAAGTGCAACAAAATAACTAAATATGCATTATTTGATGTCTAATTATGCAAGAGGTTAACCCTAACTATCTTTGTAAAATAAAAATATTTGGAAAGAAAAAGTGTTCCTTAAATTCCGCCACAAAATCCCGTGAGTTGTCTATTTGATTTCTTAAAACTGGGACCACTAATTTGAATTACAAAATTACAATCTTACCCTTAAAATCAAAGAAAAATAGGAAATAATTAAAAAATCAATTAATCACATCCCTTCATTTTTTAAGATCAATGGGTAAGATGAGTCCACACTGTCTCACCTAGGGAGGGTGGTCTCATTTGAACCAAATCCTATATATATATATATATATATAGGGAGGGTTATATGAGACCCATGCCTTATGTAAGTACGTAGGACCAAATCTGAACCACAAATCAAACAATTTCAATGGCTAATATTAAATATGCATAAAATATATAAAAAGCCTAATTAAATACATATAGGGGTATATTAGTCCAAAGCAAACAATCAAATCCCATGAAAATAGGAGCAGTTACCCACAATATATCTTACCATTTAAAATAAAATCAAAATCACGAAATTATCTCAAAGTCTTCTCCTTCACCAAGACGTTTTCTACCTCTGTAAATGCATGCCACCTCTGTAAATCGTTCCTTTGCTTAGGTATATATAAAATGTTGCTTAATTGTTATAATAAAGGTGCTTATGAACATAAGAACAATGTTGCTTATTTATTGATTCTAATTTGTGTTCTTACAGTAAAATTTGTGCTGAAAAAACTATCATTTTATGCAAGAGAAAAAAATTGCTTACATAACAGACTCATATTGCTTGTCCATCAAGTATATGGTTCATATGCATGACAAAATGTCTAATAGTGTCTCTTAGCATTTACGAATAAATAATTTGTTAACTACCTACATATTTTTTGCTTATCTATTGAATATATGTTGCATATTCATTGTCAATTCAATTCACTTCATGAGTTTCGGATTTTTAAGACCAAAAATTTGCTTACGTGTCTATAAAGTATTGCTTGACAGTTCTTATAAAGTTGCTTATGAACATGAACAATGTTGCTTTTTTAATGGCTCTATGTTCCATGCTTGACTACACAATAGATAATGAAAATATACCTTGATATCTTTTAATAATAATACAATGGAACAATGAGGATTAAAAATATGACTGAGCAACGGACGGAGTGTGCAAACAATCAAAAACTTAACACTTGCATAAATGACGTTGCATATGTTATACCATACTATTGCTTATATAACATTTACATCCTACTTAACAATTCTAAAATTAAACTAAACCCTACCACAAATTTAAAAATCCAAAACATCATATATTGTTCAACCATTTGTTCAAAATAAAAAACATCAACATCGCTTTGCTATAATCCTACGTTGTTCCAGCAAACTTCTTTGCCTTTCTTAGATTCAATTCCCTCTGCTCATTCATGTCATCCAAATAAATCACAACGGCATATTTCCTGCATATCATCACTATTTGTGCCTCGTTATTTTTCTCCAGCCCACCCTCCTAATTTCTAGTACCTCCTCCCATACGTCTCCATGTGACGCATAGTGAAAATGGTTACTTCTTGGACTTTGCAAAATTTTGCATTCCATGTAACCTCTTTCGGTGCATTTTCAAGTAGCGGAATTATATCAACAACATCCGTACCAAGGCATGACAATTTTTGCAAGACTTTGGATGCATACTCCTGGTAAAAATATTGACAAAAAATATTAAATACACAACAAGGTCAATAACTGTATAAACATACAATTATATAAACTAATCAATCTACACAAAGCCACGACAAAAACATCTAAAAAATAATCCAACGCTATGAAAGCATCATTTTATATCAACATAAGCAGAATATTTGGTCTTAACAAGCAATATATTTGTATCAAGTATTTTTTGTCTTTATAAGCAATATTTACTGCACGCATAAGCAAGTTGTATTAGCAGCATAAGCAACTCATATACATATTACCCGTACTATCACTAAAAAAATCACAGTTACAACAAAAAAGCGACATTTCCTATCTACGTAAGCAAGATCTACTTAATAAGCAAACATTTAACAGTAAAAAATAAAATCAATCTCTGCAACGTACATGCAACATTTTATCAATACATGAAAAAAATATAAAATTGACTACATTAAAATTAAATTAAGTCCATGACAATGTAATCTTACTTAAAACACTAAACAAATCATACATAAGCAATAAAACAAATATACATAAGCAGTGCTAAAGACATCAATAAGCAATTGCCCATTTTTAAAAAAAACAGAACAATCCTAAATAAACCCTATTTCCCCATTTTTTTCAATTACAGGCAAAACAAAATTACCCCACTCTAAACTCCATCAAAACAGAGCAAATGGTCAAACAAAATCCGTAAAGAACCTAAGAAAAAATAATCAAATCATACACCCCTAAATCCATCAAACGAAAAAAAACAAAACAGAAACCCAGGAAAAATCCTAGGGTTTAAAACTATGATAACATCAAAAAATTAACAAAAAATCAGAAATATTATTTATTATCAATGACTTGTACAATAGATTGAACCCAAATAGACTAAAAAAAATCAAAAACATTCCACCTACAATGTGGCCGTCGACTCGGAGAAGAATGTGAGGCCTTTTGACGACTCGGAGATGGTGCAACCTCAAATAATTGCCACCGAGTTGCTGCCGCCTCGAAGAACAACCGATGAGAAGATGATTATAGGGTTCTTTAGCGAGAGAGAGGTGAAGAAATATTTCATAGATAGAGAGAGAGTTTCGTCCGGGAGAGAGTTTCATCCGAGAGAGTTTGGTTTGTTTCAGTTTTCCAAGACTCAAAAGAGAAGATTTGGATTAGAGAGATCACGATGAAAACCTATTCCTTAATTCTAGGAATGTGAAAAGTCACTACCAAATATAAATCCCCCCAATAATTGATAAAAAGTTGGATTTACCATAAAGTCCTTTTCTTCAATAAATTAACCATTAAAAAAGACAAAAAACTGATTAATCTAGACCATTTAAAAATTAAATCAATGCCTCAGATTTGGTCTCGTGTACTCACATAAATTATATGGACTCACTGGATCCAAATCCTATATATATATATATATAGGGGGATGTTACAATGAGACCACATATTATAGTGAGACAATGTGGACTCATCTCAACCCTCCCTTATCTATATCAATGGCTAAGATAAATAGAGGTTAAAATTACATTAAACATTTAATTAAGGCAAAATAAGGGTATAATTGTCAAAACAAACATGTGGGGGACCATCCAAATATGGAATCAGTTATTAGGAGAGAGAAAATCACGTGGGAAGAGAGAAAATCGCGAGAAAATCGCGCTGGAGAGAGAAAATTGCGCGCATGTGCTCTGCCATTCAGTATGATGCACACTTATCAAGGATTTGTTGTATACTTAACACTATTTTGATGTATGTTTAACATAATTTTACTGTATATTAAAATGGTCAAACAAAAACATATGGGGACTGTGAATCAAGGAACCAGTTATAGAGAGAGAGAATCACGCTCATTAACATGTGGGGACCGTGGATTAAGTAAATCAATTATAGAGAGAGAGAAAATCACGCTCATTATTGTGTTGTATATTTAGCATATATTTGATGTACACTTAACACTATTTTGCTGTATGTTTAACATAATCTTACTGCATATTACAATTGTCAAACAAAAAATATAAGTATACAACAAAACACATATAAGTATACAACAAAACACATATAAGTATAAATCAAAAAACATAAGTACACTGCAACATAAATACATACATAAAAATTTATCTATTTATACAGCAAAACACATATAAGTATACATCGAAAAACATCTAGGTGTACATTTACTTATACAAAAATATAAGTATACATCAAACCAACAAAAATATTACTTCGTCTTCTTCAACTAGAAAAAAAACTAGAACCTCCATTAACAAAAACTTAACCACCATCACGGAAAAATCAAAAAAAGTTTCTCCAACGCTCAAATAAAACTATAATTATTTCAAACTCGTGCAATGTTGTTCATTCAATTCCAATCAGAATAGATTGCTCCCAAGTTCAAAACTTTCCACTCTGTTACCATCCTCTTCATTGATATGGGCCCATTTTCAGCCCGTGATACTTGTCCCCATTTTCTATATCTATCATTTTGACTTTCTCTTTACGTATATCTCCGATCAATATAGGGTTTCCGATTCTCGAACGAGTTGACTCATTCAAGATGTCTGATTCGATCGCCAACGCCTCCATCGCCCTGGCCTCATCTAAACCCAAAGGTTTAATTTGAAAATTGTGTAATTACAATGCTGCCCTTTTCAAATTTAAAATAAATTAAAAAGATTATTAAATTGGGAATATTCCAACCATCTAAAATTTGAGATTTGTGGCTAGGATTAGTCCACTGTCTCACTCTAATTACGTGGTCTCATTTGATCCTATTCATATATATATATATATATATATATGCTAGAAAAACACTACACGAGATTTGTCCAAAATATAAAATTTTAGTGTCTCAAATTTGTTTGTGATAATTAGAAGAGACCTAAAATAATGATTATAAAAAAATAAATTTGAAAGTTACATGCATATTATATAAATATATTGAATATCTTTTTAAAAACTCGCATATAAAATATAAGATTTGCTGATTAAATATTGAATGGATTAAATATTGAATGGATTAAACTTGTCGGATATACATACATATTATATAAATATATTAAATATCTTTTTTCAAAACTCGTATATAAAATATATGGTTTGGCGATTAAATATTTGATTCGATTAAATATTGAGTGGATTAAACTTGCCGGATATATATACATAATTTATATATATGATTGGATTAAAATTACTTTTGCCGATTAATTTGCATGTGGTCAAAATTATTTCATTTTTTTGTTGTCTTTTATGGTCTTTTCTTTTAGGAAAGAAAATCAACTCATAATTAGAAGCCAAAAAAATCAATTTATCCAAATTGATAGTAAATCAATTTATCCAAATATATGGAAAATCAATTGAGGCAATAGTTATATACGGAAAATTAATAATACGTTATACAGAAAATCAATTGAGTCAATTGTTATATATGGCAATACAAAAATTTAATTAATACATCGATATTTGATTGGATTAAATTTTGATAAAATCAATTGAGTCAATAGTTATATACGGAAAATTAATTAATACGTTATAAGGGAAATCAATTGAGCCAATAATTTTGTTTGAAAATACAGAAAATAAATTAATAACTTGATGATAAATTGATAGTAATCAATTTATAATTGGAGAATAAGGTGGTGACATGGTTTGCCACATGGCTAAATATGAAGGTGACACATGGATTTCGAAGACTAAGGTGTTGACACGTGTACCAAATTGCAAAAGTGATGACATGTGACAACTTATTTTTTCTTTTAGTATATAGGGTTGATTCTCTTTAATTTGCATTGCTAGTAAGTATTTTTTAAGACCAGAAAAAAGTCATTTTTGGCAATTGCGATCTTTTATTGCATTTAGTATTTCATCTTCGTCTATTTTAATGACATTAATAAATATCACGTGATGACATTATTTTTTTGTACATGTAGTTTTACACAATTCACATGAGTGTAACGAAATATAAAATGGAATAGGGCATCTTAATTGCATTTTAGGGGGGTTTGATATATCAATATGTTAATATAGAATCGACTTTCATTGACTGTGCATTTCAAATCAAACTCCAAATTAATATAGTAGTCAGATGGCGGACATAAAACTCTATTCCAAAAGATTATTTTATCTTATACTCTACCGTCCGGATAATTGTCACATATATAATATTTATAATATTAAAAATCTAATATTATGTTTGAAAATTAATAATATGGTAATTCTTATACACGTGACAATCATCCGCGCGGTAAAATATAATATGAAACACCCTTTTGAATAGAGGATCTCACCCAGTCATATGAGATTTTTTATTTCTTAGGTCGTTTTTTTTTTGGAATGAAATCCTCCCGAGGGTGAGGGTTTGATGTTTGACCCCTTACCTGTGTATTGAAATGAGAGTTTTACAACATTGTTCAAAAGAAACTATATTTTTACATCTAGAATGATCAACAAGTAAATTTGCTATACAAGAATGATCTATATACTAGTTTTATATATTATTACAAGGTATTACAAATAGTCAAACATGTTATCAACCAATCCTTTTTTTGGAACGTAACGAGGGAAGTTGAAGCTGGTCCACTCTAGAATGGCCCAAGATGTGCCTTGGCAAATTTGATGTAGGGAATGTGGTGAAGTTCGGTAAAGAATGTCCCATTTTTGCTAGATTATCAGTTATCTTGTTGCCTTAATTTCCCTATAGACATGAAAAATCTGACAATCCAATTGAGTTAGATCACTAAGAATGGAAATCATGTAGGGACTTAAGTCCCAAAGTCCTGTTTTCTTGGTAGCTAGGAAAGAAGTTTAGTATGCTAGAATCATATTCAATAATTAGCTGGTTGCCAATATTAGCAAGAAGATGTTGCAAGGCTACTGCTAATGCTTGACATTCCAAAGATAAGCTGACTAAAAGAAAAAAGCGTTTATATTGACGTTTTTTTTGTCACTGTACATATTAATATCGTCACTGTTAGTAGTTAGTGACAAAATCAGACATTGTCACTAGTTGTTACTATAATTAGTGTCACTAAAAGTTTGAGTGACAACTATCGTAAGTGTTACTATACCATAGGCTTTTAGTCACAAGAAGTTGTCACTATAAATCCATGCTTTAGTCACATCTATTTTTTTATCACTACAACTTGTTGCTTTAGTCACATATGCTTTTTTGTAACTAGAACTCAATGTTTTAGTCACACAAAAATTTGTCACTAAAACCCGATTCTTTAGTCACATAAAAAATTATCACTAAAACTCGATAATATAGTCATATTCAATTATTGTCACTAAAATCTAAAGCTTTAGCCACGTACAAAAGTCATCGCTAAAATTCCATATTATAGTCACATATAGTTATCGTCACTAAATTTAATTCTTTAGTCACAAATTGATCTTTTCAATGTTAAATAATATTTTAGTTTCAAAATATTTTGTCATTAATACTTATTATTACTCGTCACAATAAGCAATTTTTATGAAAATATTTTAAATTTAGTTTTGTTTATAATTAATAATAAATACTATTGTGACAATAGTTATCATGGCTATGTTGTTATACAGAGGCATTTTTCTTATTTTATTGTTTTTTTTCCTACATTTATTGTACCTTTTAAATATACTTCTATAATTTGCAACAATTATAGAAATAATGTCATCTCGTCGAGCAAATATCAATCCAAAATCAAAAGAAATTCTATTTCCATGAGTGTCAAACTAAATAACATGAGAATAAAATAAATATCTATATAGAAAGTCGTAGTGAATTGAATAACAAGTAAAAAAATCATAAATGAGGCTCAACTTGATTAAAACATTATGTACCAATTTCTTCAGATCGAAATATATTTCATGCCTGCAATGAGTTAAAAACAAATTAACGACCATTATTAGAAGAAATATACAAGGTTAAACATATAAATATAAAGTTATGTGTATTAAACAACAATATATAATATCGAGCGTGAATTTGTTATGTTTTCATGGGTCATAATTTGATTTGAGGCATTGTACGACCAAGTGATGAGAATAAATAGATTATTTATGGCAATAATTATGTTAATATTAAGCTCCGAAGCAATTGCTCTTGAATGAGAAATCATAAATATGTATAAATATACTTACATTAGATGATGGAGCTTGATTGGTTTGGCTTAAATTTTGAAGTATTGCAGGAAATTGAGCCTTCAAAATAGCTTGTACTTGAGCTTGCACTTGAGCTTGAACTTGAGCTTGCACTTCTTGTACTTGGGCTTCTTGATTACTAAGTTGGGCTTCAACGTGTTGCAATCGTAAAGTCATTTTTTTACTTTGCCTTCTTAGTTCTACATTTTCCTTTTGTAGTTCATCATTAATTATTTGTCCTCTTTTTGAAGGTTGTTTTGAAGCCATCTCCGCATCCACGTAGTCGACTAGGTTTCTCTTGCCCAAGCACCTTAATAAAAGCTTCATCTTCGCTCATAGGATATTGACTATCTTCAATTGGTTCACTTTGCAATCAAATGATCTCCTCCTGAAACATTTAATTATTAGTATTGATAAGTTAAAGATAAATAATTTTTATTTATTTGACAAACTTACATAAGCTTCCCTAGAAGCTTAGTCAGCCCAATCTTTTTTCTTATTACTGTATCGAGTTTTCTCCATGTAGATATTCGCGATGGTTCTTCCCCAGTTTCAGGATCACACTGCCATTTAAATGTGTTAGAATTATAGAGAAAAAAACTAATTCTACTATAAGTGTATTTAAAACCACTAACCTCTTCATAGCAATATTGGGCAATAGATTTTGCCTCGCATGTATGGGCTATTACCAACTTCCCTCGATTTTGTTTGTTTCGCCCACTAACTTCCTGCACATGTAAACATAAAAACATTAAATATGAAGTCATGTATAATTCCTTTGTATAGGTAAAATGATTAAATTTCAATACTATCATGGTGTTATTTATGTGTCAAATGAATATGTAAATCTTTACTACCTTGCAAGCATTAGTCTCAAAATAATTGATCAACATTATCCAATCATTTCGCTTTACTGTATCTGGAGGTTTTTCCAAGATATCTTCATGATCCTTCTTCTTGAGATAGTACATATGCAATTTGTGTCGATAATTCCTATATTGGCGATTGAATTGTTCAAAAACTGTCTTCTTAACTTTCCAATCCTCAAGAAGATTAAATTTTTGCTGCAAAAATATTTTTACCAAAATATTATTATATTCCATGAGCCTGTAATGGATGCACACTTGGGCTTAGATAGCATAAGCATATCAATTAAGTATTTTTCTCTATAATCATATAAGCACGAGAAAGTCATCAGCAGAAAACTTAAGAAAATACTCAAGCACATTCTGGATGGCTAACCAACTATTCTAAAAGCAACTTATTGTTAAGTGCAGTCATTCTACTAAGGTATAAAAAAATTCTAGACAAATAAAAAGAAGCACTAAAAAAAGAAAAGAAAAGAGTATAATAAATGATAAATGAATACTTAAAAAGAAACAAAATCCTCACAAATACATAATGAATCAAATTTCTTCTAATCTTATGAAGATAATTGGCATCTATCATTATAAACAAACATATAATGAATATCATTTTCGTAAATATTACCTTCATTGCTGAAGAAATTCAGGCCGCGATTGGATACTGATAATTTTATTTTTTCGTTCCACTATTAATTTGTTTTATTTCATCACGGATTACAATTATATATGAAAGTTTTCAAGAAATACACTATTCACTCACTTTCATTTTTCATCCACACATGTACATCATTCCTTGTAAAATGAAAAGATATCCAATCAAGTGTATTCATCGAATCAAATTTTAAATTCTTCGACTTCCTAAAATTAAATTCATTCGCTAGTTGTAAATAACCCTATGGGTATGGAGCAAAGGATTATCCAAGACGTACACAAATGTATTGATGGTCAATTTAAAATCTACCCGAACATAATGAGATACGATGAGATAGAAACAAATCTGGGAACTTATATACTCTTAAGGGTCAAAGTGAGCATCTTTATTTTGAATTCGTTATATCAGAATCGATTGAGTCAAATTTCATCAACCTAATATGGCAATGGGTGGGAACGAGACTGATATTGGGTATATCATCGTCGTCCGTGAATCTTATCATGATGTAGTGGTTTGAATTTGAACTAACAAATTCAATTTTTTATTAATCAACAAATTAGTAGGAGTGGCAATGGGGCAGATTTTGACATTGCCATACCCACTCCGCTAAGGATCGGGGTATGATCGGGGCAGGATGAATTGGGATTGGGGCGAGAGCGGGTATCCCCATTTGGATTTTTTATAATTTAAATAAAATTTTTAATTCTCAGTTTATATATTTTAATAAAACATATACATATTTTATTAAATTTATGTGTTATATTTGTTAACACTTTTAGAAGTTATAACCAAGTATATAACAAAAATGAATATCAGATGATAATTTTTTAGAAAATAATATTTTCATATATAATATATATACAATATAAAATATACTTTATATATATATATATATATATAAAGTCGGGGGGTGACCAAAACCCATCCCCACCCCATTGACATAATCGGGGAGGGGATTCCCCATCGGGTTCGGGGCGAGGATGGATTTCCCGATCGGGTTCAGGTATTTTGCCATCTCTACAAATTAGATCCATGTAGCCAACAAAAAAACTCAAGCCTTCTTTTCTCTCAAACTCTTTCTTTTTGTTTCTCTTTCTTGCCCTTCATTGTTAAGGGATGATTTTTAGCTATTTTTGGCTTTGAATCACCCTAATCTGCATTTTTTTATTTTTATTTTCTAAATAAGTGGTTTTTTAACGTAGATCTGTTTATTTATTTTTTTCTTGTTTGTGATTTCGCCGTCTGGTGCGGCGTTTGGTTTGTCACCGTCTTGTTGCGGTGTTTTTCTTGTGCGGGTAATTCAGACAAGCAAGTTTTTGATCTGACAAACAAAAATCGGATTGTGGTCTTCAACATGTTGCAAATCTGGATTCAAACGTATTCTAGGCATTATAAAATTTTCAAAGTTGTAGGCTGTCGATTTTTTTTACTAACCTAGATGCTATGAATCTTTTCATAGTTTCATCTTTTATGTTTTTTTAACAAATTTGTTTTTATCTTCTATCGATGTATTGCTAGTCTAAATTGATTAATAAAATTAATTTCTTCGTCAAACAATAGTAACGGTTTCCGACCAATTTCAGTTACAAAATTGTTACGTGACATCACTGAAATTCAAATTTGAATAAAGCCATAATCATAGTAACGGTCCAAGATTTGATGATAATCAACGGGATAACTGTTTCTCTAATCCTAAACAATTTCTGAAGAGCCCAAATAGAAGTAACTCGGCAGTTACGGATTTCATGGAAATGAATGAGAATCAGAAAATAAAGAGAAAAATAGATCCAAATGGGGCACAAATTCAGCGGAATCAAGACTTACAAACACTGGTTTCTAGCTCTAATAATTCACCTTCAATGAATCCAAATGTTCATTTTTTATTGGCAGGTCCTGGCTCCCAGGCCTGCCAGGAGCCATGATCATCCTTAGTTGGAATTGTCGTAGGTTGGGCCACCCTCAGGCAATTCCAGTCCTATGTGACTTGGTGAAAGCCCACAAACATGATATCATCATTCTATTTGAAACCTTGTCACACGCAAATAAAGTGGAACAAATTCGAGTTAGATTGAAATTCGACAACATGTTTTCTGTAGATAAGATTGGTCGTAGTACAGGTATTTGTGTTCTATGGAAAATAAGTAATTCTTGCTCACTTTTTGGATACTCCCGCAATCATGTGGATATGTAAGTATTGGAGAATAATGGGTTAAAATGGAGACTTACTGGCTTTTATGGTTTTCCAGAGAGGAACAAACGAAGAGAATCATGGAACTTACTTAGACGTCTTCATAGTCTTTGTAATCTTCCTTGGTGCTGTATTGGGGATTTTAATAACCTTGTACATCCATTGGAAAAAAATGGTCGAGTTGATCATCCGAGCTGGTTATTTAAAGGTTTTCGCGAAGCTGTTGACGATTGTAACTTATCTGATATTCCTATTATTAGACATCAATTTACATGGGAGGCAAGGAAAGGTACAGTTGATGCCATTGAGGAAAGACTTGACAGAGCACTTGCTTCTTCACAATGGCTGTCAATTATTCTAGATGTAAGATTACTTAATCTCAGTGCTCCTATCTCGGATCATTCATCAATTATACTTACATACGTTGGCACCTATTCACAAGGTTGAGCATAAACCTTTTAGATTTGAAAACAAATGCTTCTCAGAACCAGATCTGAAGGACAATGTTGTTGAGAGTTGGAATTTCACTTCTTCAGATCAACAAATCACGAACAGACTTAAAGTTTGCGCAGCTAGACTTCATACGCGGGGTAGGAGGAAAATTAATAACTTCAATAAAGAGTTGGCCGAACTCCATAAAGAGATTGACTACTATCGAAAAATGGATGACATCACTTCAGTGAATCGATACAAAGAAGAGAAGGACAAATATTCTGATTTGTTGATAATAGAAGAAGCCCATTGGCAACAAAGAGCAAAAACCTTTTGGTTATGAGATGGAGATTCCAATACTAAATTTTTCCACGCAGCCGCTGCTTCTAGGAATAATACTAACAAAATAGTAGGACTTCAAGATAGTAATAGAGTGTGGCATGATAATGAAGTAGTACTGGGCAGCATTGCGGTTGACTATTTTCGGACTTATTTTATGTGGGGAATTATATCCAAGGGATGTCGCTGAACGACATTGCACCAAAAGTTTCCGAGGAGCACAATGAATTTTTGGCACGTCCATTTTCCAAAGATGAGTTTAAAGAGGCGGTGTTTTCAATGCATCCGGATAAATCTCCTGGACCAGATGGCTTTAATCCATCGTTTTATCAACGATTTTGGGACCTAATTGGCGAAGCTGTATTTTAGGCTGGAACAACATGCTTGTGCAATCTAAGGCTCCCCCCGGACTTGCGGATACAAACATAATCCTAATACCAAAATGCTAAAGTCCACGGACTATGAAGGATTTAAGGTTAATTTCTCTGTGTAATATTTTATACAAAATTCTATCTAAAGTGATTGCCAATAGGATGAAAGCAATTCTGCCACATATTGTATCTGAGGCTCAGTCAGCATTTATCAAAGGCAGAAGCATCATTGATAATGTACTTGTGTCTTTTGAAATCATGCATCACATGAAGAGGAAAACTAAAGGAAAGAAAGGGATGACTGCCTTGAAAATTGACATTAGCAAGGCATATGTTAATCGATTTCGGGGTTCTTAGAGAAAATCCTCATTAAGTTGGGTTTCGAGCTCCAATGGGTTAAAATGATCATGATGTGTGTCAAGACAGTCTCCTACTCTGTTGTGGTTAATGATAATTTTGTTGGTCCAATTACCCCTCAATGTGGAATCCGGAAAGGGGACCCTCTATCCCCTTATCTGTTCATTTTATGTGCTGAGGGATTGATAGCCATGCTCCGACAAGCGGAACTGAAAGGACGAATTCATGGCATAAAAATCTGTCATGGTGCCCCCTCGATTTCTCATATTTTGTTTGCGGATGACAACTATTTATCTTTCTCAACCACTAAAGAGGAGACGCAACATGTCAAACAACATTTGGAACAATACGAGAACATCTCAGGACAAGCTATTAATTTTCAAAAATCAAATATCACATTCAGTTCTAATGTGACTATAGATCAGCAACAGAAGATTGCAAATATTTTAGGGGTGCAACATCAGGTGCAACCAGGAAAGTATCTTGGTCTTCCATATCTAAGTGGGAGAAGAAAATGGGAAATTTTTGGCCATTCGTCATAATTTATGGTCCCACCTGCAGAAATGAAAAGATAAACCACTCTCAAAAGCAGGTAAGTGTGTTCTTATTAAATTAGTTGCTCAAGCAGTTCCAGCTTATTGTATGAGTGCTTTTCTGCTTCCAATATCTCTGAGAGATGAACTACAGAAGATGATAAATTCCTTTTGGTGGGGTTCACGCAAGGATGGAAAATGAAGTATTAATTGGCTCTCATGGGACAAAATGTGTGCATCGAAGGAAGCCGGGGGACTTGATTTTAGAGAATTCCACTTCTTCAACCTAGCTATGCTGGCGAAGCTTGGTTGGGAAATATTTTCCGACCCAGATACTCTTATTTGCAGAATACTCAAAGTTAAATACTTCCCTGATGGGGCTTTTCTTAATTCAGAACTTGGAGCTAATCCAAGCTTTACGTGGCGTAGTATCTGGAGCTCTAGGCATGTGCTTAGGATGGGGATAAGATGGAAAATTGGGAATGGTAGCTCAATTAGAGTTTGGAACACACCTTGGCTACGTGATTTGATGTTTACGATAAGCACACCACAAGTTGAAGGGCTGGAGGATTTAAAAGTAAGTGATCGTCTCATCCCAGGCTTACCTGAATGGGATATCCAATTAATTGAAGATCTTTTCTGGGATAGAGATGTGGGAGAAATTCTGAAAATACCACTAGGTGTTGTTGGGAACGAGGATAAATTGATATGGCACTACTCTAAAACATGAACATATTCAGTTAGAACAAGGTACAAAAAGCTGGTGGAATCACTTTTAAATACTGAATATGGCTGTAGTGGGGATTGGAACCTAAAGATTCCCCCTAAAATAAAATTTTCTATATGGAGAGCTTGTAGAGGGTGTCTCCCAACAAGAACAAATCTAGGGGGAAAGGACTTAATGTATAGCAAACTTGTGCTTTTTGTGAATCACAACTTGAAAATAATTGACATTTATTCATTTCATGCAAATTTGTTGTAGATTGTTGGAGAGAAGCTCGGTTGCTGGCCATGGTTAATCAAGCTAGTAATGCAGAATCTTTTCAAGAATGGCTCTTTTCCAGGTTGAAAGATTTACAACCATTAGCAGCCTCTAGAATGTGTTTGATCCTATTGTATATTTGGAAACAACGAAATTCAAAGATCTGGAACAATTCTTTTATGAATGCTAAAACCATGGTGTTCCAAGCTCTTTCATATCTCACTGATTGGCATGCAACCCAAGCCAAGAAGAACGAGAGTGAATATTGTACCTGTTTGTGTGATGCTTGGCATGTTCCACCATCTACAGTGCATAAATGTTGATTGATGCTGCATTCTTCAAGGAGCAAAATAAATATGGTATTGGTAAGAGCTTGAGGAATGATAAAAGGGATATAGTGGCTCGTAGGTCCAGTTGGTCTTATGGGAATATAAATGTGTTGGAAGGTGAAGGCATCGGATTTCTAGGACTTAAATGGGTTAAAAGTAGGGGCCTTTCAAGAGTGGTGTTTGAATTAGATGCTAAAGGAGTAGTGGACGCACTCAAAAAGCATGATTCAGATATTTCAGAATTTGGAGGTATCATTCGCAATTGTGTTGATATTCTTGATTCGAAACCTTGCTTTTGTTAGATAAATGTTTTTATCAAGATTTTGATGATTTTGTTTTAATAAGATTTTATACCAAAACAATGTTTTTATATGTTGTCCAAATACTCCTAAATGATTTAAAATGTTTTTACTAATTTTTGGAGTATTTCTTAGAGTTTTTAATTTGATAAAAATTGGACAACACTTTTGATGGTTTTGTTTAAATTGGTTTTTATACCAAAACTATGTTTATAAATGTTGTCTAAATACTCCCAAATGATTTAAAATGTTTTTACTAATTTTTTGGAGTATTTCTTGAAGTTTATTTTTGAAAAAAATCGGACAACATTTCAAAGGGGAGGTCGACCATAGGTTGCCCAAACGGTCGACATGTACCTGTAGATAAGAAAACACGAACAGTAACTTACGGACTTGAAAATGGACCAGGGGGGCCGGTCGGGAGGGCCGACCGGCCGCACCCGGGCGACCGGGTCGAACCCTCCGACCGGTCGCACCCCCGCAACCCCTACCTACGGATCACACTATTTTTTAAAAAATCGAAATCTTCAACAGTGGCAACCGGTCGCCCTATGTTATTTTTTTGACAAAGAAAATTCCAATGATTTGCAACTCTGTGACAACAAGATTTGCTTTTCAATTTTGTACAATATTTCTACATCTTGTGATCTTCTTTTTGTAGAAAAAAGTGAAGATAGAGGAGCCTATGTTGGGAGCCTATGTTGGTGAAGACTTCCCTATAAATAGAGGATAAATTGAAGACACAAAAAACAACAACACAAGCAAGTACACAACAAGAAATCTGCAAATTTCCAAGCTTTCATATTCAACACTCTTGTTGTATTTATAGCCTAAGTATTTCACTTTCACATCTTGAGGTCTAGGCTATTCTTGATTACAATTTGCACTTAAATTGTAATATTCATTATTGAGTTGTAATCTTGATTTTTGGTTATCATTCAAACACAAGATATCCTTGTGAGTGTTCTTGTGGTAAGAACACACTTGGATGATCTAGGTGATAGGTGCAAGAAGATTGTGGTGATCTTCTTGTTGAGGTGTTGAAGAATTTGGTATTCTTCAAGGTTGAAGATTGTGGTAATCTTCACAAGGTGCCGTTGAAGGAAGATTGTGGTAATCTTCAAAGGGAGATTGTGGTAATCTTCAAAGGTGGTGTTGAAGAAGAGTGTGGTGCTCTTCAAGGTGTTGTAAGTTGAATTTGTATTAATTGTGGTAATTAATAAAATTCTTTTTCTTTTTGAAATCCATCCCGGATATACTGGGGTGGTAGAGGATTAGGCCCTAGGTGGGTTGAACCTCTTTAAATCGACGCGTGTTGTTTACTTCCCGCACCTTTATTATTGTCTTGGCGTAATTGTTTGAAAAAAGGGCGAAATAGAAAAGATGGAGATAATCTATTCACCCCCTCAAGATTATCGTAGCCACTTGACTTACAAGTGGTATCAAAGCCAAACTCATTGGCAAGCTCGTTCCACATCGCGAGTAAAGAGGAACGATCATCGGCTCTAACGAAGTCTACCTTACCGCGCCTCCACCACCAAGCCACCACTATTTGATTCCAAATATTATATATTTTGGAAAGAAAGAATGGAATGCTATCTACAAAGTTGCGGGTTCGATATTTGGAACACGGTCGTAAATGAAGAATCCATTCTGATGATGGACACACCACACACCTCCAAAGGACTCAAAGAGCTCAATGATGAAGAGAAGAAAATCATCTCCTTAAATGGTAAAGCTCTTAATATTTTGTATTGTTCACTTACCATTTTGGAATATGATCATATTGTAGGAATTAAATCGGCACATGAAGTATGGAGAAAATTAGAAGAAGTATATGCAAATGAAAGGAGCCACTCAAAAGCATCTACTTCTCAAATGGATACAAACCCAACTTGGGATGAGCTTCCTACAACTTCCGACGTCGATGAAAACGAACGATGTCTTATGGGCTTCGAAGAAGAAAACGAGGTAAGTTCAAAACCCTCCACTTCTTATGATAATGAATTACAAAATGATTATAGTGATTTGCAAAATGATTTTGATGAACTTCAAAATGAATTCCAAAGCTTACTTGTTAAATATAAAAATTTGAAAAAGGAATTCAATATTTTGAAAATTGATAAGGATAATTTATTTTCCTCTTATGAATCACTTTCATGTGATCACACCAGCACACTTGATAAGGTTAGAAACCTTGAAAAAGAAAATAGTACTCTTGTTGAGGATATTAATTGCATGAAAAATGATTTATCAAAATCCAACTTGAGTACCGATAAAATGACTGATATTATTAATGTTCATAGTTGTGATAATTTGAAAGAAGGACTTGATCATAAGCCTAGTGTTGTTAATTATGTGAAAAGAAATCAAGTCCCTATGCATGTTGGTCATTATGCTCCCAAAATTACTACTTGTTTTTATTGTGGTAAAACGGGTCACACGGTTAATACTTGTCGGACTAGAAATAGCTCTAATTATTATTGGAGACCTAAAAGTCTCAAAGCTAATTCCAAAGGACCCAAACACTTGAGGGTACCACAAAACAATGTCATATTAGGTACCCGGCGTAATAATAAAGGAAAATTCATACCGCCAAGAAGATATCAAATGCCCGTGTCATTTGATCAAAGGAGAATACACCATCACGATAAATTTTCAAGAAGAGGATATAATCAAAAATGGGAAGTACATAATCCTTGGAAATGACAAAGTCATCATCAACAAGATGATTTTCAAAGAAGAAGACACTATCAAAAATGGGAAGGACAAAACTCTAGAAATGGGCAAAATTGGAGAAGGCATCATCAACAAGATGATTTCTCAAGAGGAAGATACTACCAACAAAGGGAGACACAACCCGTGTGGAAATGGCGAAATTGGTAAACCGTATCTCTCCATTTAAATATGCATTTTATTTTGTTAATTATGCATGTTTTTATTTGTGCAAAAGAGTTTTCAAATATTTTTTTTAAATTGAGGTCTTCAATATATATTTGTGTTTTTAAAATATTTTGAAAAGGAGACCTTGTATGATGATTTTATAAACTTTTGTGTTTTTCTTAGAACTTGTATGTTCATTATCTCTTATGAATTTTTAAAGCATAATATAATTGTGATATCTTTTATTGCTTTAGCCTACACTTCTATTACTATGTTTTTGGGCAAAATTTGTTTTAAGAATTGTGTAGGATTTATATATCTTCATCAATGGTTATCTACTCATTATTTAGAGAGACATAAACTATCGAGGTACGTTCTTCATTGTTATTCATCTCATAGACTCGATATATGTATTGACATGTGCCTATGTGCTTGTTTTTCATAGTATTTCATACAAGTGCCATTAAGAGGATTTTTTGAAAGGCACTATTCGATAATTGATTGCACATATTTGCTTTGTCAACCCTTGTTCAAATACTTCTTTTAAATGAGGTCTCAACTAAATGCTATCGGATTTTCAAATTTCAAAAGAGACCTTTTATAGCTTTCTTAAGCTTATTTGAACTTGCATGATTTATTAGACTCTTGATGATATTCTAAATGCATAGTATGTGTTCCTTGCTTCATGGTCTATATATGTAGTGTCTATTTCTACTATGCCCTTATGCAAGATATTTTGTAATTGATGATTGAGGCATGTTTTTTTACACTTGGGCTATTTTTCTCTTGATTATATAAGCGATGCCGTTAATGAGTTTGTTAAGTTGTGTAGATAAGAAATGAAATACTCCAAATATTAGTTACCTCAAAATATTTGGATGTAAATGTTCTATTATGAACACCTTAGATCAATTGGATGCCCTATGATGATAGTGATGAAGAAGACAAAAAGGGTATTCCGGAACAAACTCGATGACCAAAGCAACATTGGTCGAACTAAGGCAAGGTTAGTAGCTCGAAGGTATTTTCAAGAAGAAAGTAATTGATTTTGATGTAACATTTGCACTCATAGCACATTTAGTAGCTATTTGCATTTTACTTGCCCATTCTTGTTTTAAGAAAATTTCAAACTTTACCAAATGGATGTTAAATCCAATTTTCTCAATGGTTTTATTCAAGAAGAATCTATATAAAACAACCTCCGGGTTTTAAAATTTTTTAGGCCAAATAATTTTTATAAAAGGCCTTATATGGTTTAAAACAAGTACCCCGTGTATGGTTTGATAGACTTATCTATTTTTGCTAAATGGTTTTACAAGAGGTAAAGTTGATGCTACTCTACTTGTTTTTTGAAAGGGCAAGATTGCTTACTTATGCATATTTATGATTTTTTTTGTGCTACTAATGAATATTTGTGCAAGATATCTTTCTTAGTTGATGCAAGGTGAACTTGAGATGAGCATGTTGGGTGAGCTCAAATTCTTCTTTGAACTTCAAGTTAAACAATGCTAAGAAGGTGGTTGTACTCAACAAAAGAAGAAGTGAGGCATTGAAAAAGGAAGAACCATCTCAACTTCTATGGCTACCAATGTAAAAATTGACAAAGGTTGAGGAAGGCATGTTGAGTGACAAACAAGTTCGAGGTACGTCTTCTTTTATTATTCAAATAGACTCGACATTCCATATACCTTATGTCTATATGCTCGACTTCAAAAACTATCCCAACAAATCTCACTAAAGTGCCGTTACAAGAAATTTTCAAATATTTGAAAGGCACTTCTTATTATGACTTGTATATCCAAAGTATTAAAACGTTCTTATTTTTCCGGGATAACAAGTTCGGTGTTTACATTTATCAAAATATGGTTCGTCATAATCGAACTAAACATATTGAGATTCGATATCTTTTTCTAAGGGATTGCATTTTTAACAAAAACTTGAGATGTGTTTAATTCCGTCTCAAGGATAACTCGCATGAACTTTTTAATCGTTTATCCGTAGAGTCTTTCACCTCATCTCGAGCTTGATTATGACATAATGTATATTAAATGAGGTCTATATTTGCATTTTGCACGTTTTAAAACTTAGGGGCGAAAAATCGGATTTTTGGTTGAAAATTCGGATTTTGGAAATTTTATCAAAACAGTGAAATTTGAAGAGGTTGAGGGCAACCGGTCGCCCTCAACGTCGACATTGGCCGCCCTCAACAATGACCGGTCGCTCGTCAACAAATTTTGGTTAAATTGATTCTGTCTTGATTTCGACCATTGTGGCTTATTTTGTCTATTTTTCGTCCCCTTCGCCAAATACACTAAAATTTCACTTCAAATGTATTTTCTTGTATATGTTTCATTTTTTGGACTTCATTAAGCTCGATTATCATCATCATTGCTCATCTTTATCGAATAAATGGTAAGAATTCTACTCCATTTGCTCAATTGGGTTGAACCCTTGAGATTTTGACTTATTTGCAAAATTCTTGATGCTAGTTTCATATGAATGTGATGAGCTTAATATTTATGATGTATTGAATGTTGTTTGAACTGAATTGGTGATGAATTTTTTTGGCTTAAATGAATATCAAAGGCGTTATATACTTCTAGTTTTATTCAACGCACGCCAAGTGTTCGACAAAATGTTTCAATGAAAAATTCATCACCTACGTGATTCTCTCGATTTGAAAAGTCATATAAGTTTATAGAGATCATGTTTTATCAATCAAATGAGCTTTTGCAAGTCAATTGATCGACCTTTCCCTTTTACTTGGAATTTAAGCTTCAATTTTCAATAAGCTCGATAAATCGATAAATTTGCGCACTTTGATATGAATATATGATGTTTTTATCGTGCTAACATTCTTTTTGATGATTCCAAAGGGGGAGAAACAGGAAAAATGCTCATACGCTCAAAGAAGTGAAAATAAGCTTGCAAGAAAAGCTATAAGCTAGGGCTCTTGAAAGCCATAAGCTGTGAACAATGCTTAGTCCATTTGATGTATTGTGGACTTTTATGCTTGACTAATGATGTTTTGTGACAGGGGAAGCTTATAAGCTCATGGAATTCAAGCTTATGTTGTGAAAGCTAAGCTTTTAGCTTTTAGTTGTTGCTTGTATACTTGTTCTTTATATGCATGTTGATAGGGGGAGCTTGTGCAAAAATGATTTTTGAAAAATCTTTGCTCCTATCCTTGTGTGCTTGTACTTATGATGTATCTTGTTTGTAATTGATTAATGTTTTAAGATCGGAAAATTTGTTTTGTTTTAAAATCGACCTTCTAAAATTGTTTTGGTTTGTAATCATCAAAAAGGGGGAGTTTGTTAGATAAATGTTTTTATCAAGATTTTGATGATTTTGTTTTAATAAGATTTTATACCAAAACAATGTTTTTATATGTTGTCCAAATACTCCTAAATGATTTAAAATATTTTTACTAATTTTTGGAGTATTTCTTAGAGTTTTTAATTTGATAAAAATTGGACAACACTTTTGATGGTTTTGTTTAAATTGGTTTTTACACCAAAACTATGTTTATAAATGTTGTCTAAATACTCCCAAATGATTTAAAATATTTTTACTAATTTTTTGGAGTATTTCTTGAAGTTTATTTTTGAAAAAATCGGACAACATTTCAAAGGGGAGGTCGGCCGTCGCCGCCCAAATGGTCGACTGTGCACTGTAGATAAGAAAACACGAAAGCAGAACTTACGGACTTGAAAAATGGAGCAGGGGACCGGTCAGGGGAGGGCCGACCGGCCGCACCCTCGGGCGCCGGTCGAACCCCTCCGACCGGTCGCACCCCCGCAACCCCTACCTGGATCGCACTATTTTTTAAAACGGTCGAAATCTTCAACAGGCAACGATCGCCCTATGTTATTTTTTGACAAACAAAATTCCAACCGTTGTAACTGTGACAGCAAGATTCGCTTTTCAATTTTGTACAATATTTCTACATCTTGTGATCTTCTTTTTGTAGACAAAAGTGAAGATAGAGGAGTCTATGTTGGGAGCCTATGTTGGTGAAGACTTCCCTATAAATAGAGGATAAATTGAAGACACAAAAAACAACAACACAAGCAAATACACAACAAGAAATCTGCAAATTTCCAAGCTTTCATATTCAACACTCTTGTTGTATTTATAGCCTAAGTATTTCACTTTCACATCTTGAGGTCTAGGCTATTCTTGATTACAATTTGCACTCAAATTGTAATATTCATTATTGAGTTGTAATCTTGATTTTTGGTTATCATTCAAACACAAGATATCCTTGTGAGTGTTCTTGTGGTAAGAACACACTTGGATGATCTAGGTGATAGGTGCAAGAAGATTGTGGTGATCTTCTTATTGAGGTGTTGAAGAATTTGGTATTCTTCAAGGTTGAAGATTGTGGTAATCTTCACAAGGTGCCGTTGAAGGAAGATTGTGGTAATCTTCAAAGGGAGATTGTGGTAATCTCCAAAGGTGGTGTTGATGAAGAGTGTGGTGCTCTTCAAGGTGTTGTAAGTTGAATTTGTATTAATTGTGGTAATTAATAAAATTCTTTTTCTTTTTGAAATCCATCCCGGATATACTGGGGTGGTAGAGGATTAGGCCCTAGGTGGGTTGAACCTCTTTAAATCGACGCGTGTTGTTTACTTCCCACACCTTTATTATTGTCTTGGCGTAATTGTTTCGAAAATGAGGGCGAAATCGAAAAGATGGAGATAATCTATTCACCCCCCCTCTAGATTATCGTAGCCACTTGGACTTACAACTTTATGGTTCAACATATTAATAGACGAGCGAATATGGTGGCTCATAGTATAGCTAGAGCTTCCATTTCTTATGCTAGTCCGTTTGTGTGGGTGGAGCCTCCGTCATTTGTGGTTGCTCACCTTGATGATATTTGTACCTCTCATGTACCTTAATGAAGCTCTTTTTTAAAAAAAAAATAAATTAATTTCTTGTAAGAAAAACAAATTAGATCGGTGTAATTTAGTCCAATTCAAATTAAAATATAATTTGTTGACAACTCAATTTAGTCAAACAAAAAATTAATGTAGAAGAAATAACTAGCCGATAAATTTTTTAATATCATCATTCACCTTTGAAGTTCTAGTAAGATAAATTTCACAAATGGACATAGCAACTTGTTCTGGCTCTTAATCTGATAAACTAACAACTGCGGGTGACATTTAAATGGTTTTTGTACTTATTAATGTACATCTTGTAATTAAAATGTAACTTAACAGAAAAAAGAATATATGAGACACAAAATCTAAGAAGGGTGTCCCCAACATGGATTTTGAAGGATTTTTTAAGTTATGGAATTTTATAGATTTTAAGAAAATTCTATAGATTCCATATGAATTTCAGTAGATTCTAATGGAGTTTTATACTAAGGAATTGTGTGGATTTTAGTGCAATTTGTTGGATGCTATAAAAGATATAATTAATTTTTTTAATGAAACTAGTAGCATAACATCATAATCATTAAGAATATGGAATGTAAATATTGAAAGAAAATCGTTAGCAAAAAAAAAAAAGGAATTGTTTCATAAACTTTCAAAAATATAATTTAAAATTATCAAAATTTGGAATAGTTCCTTAAACAACTATTTTTCAAATATTTATTCAACAAACAGTTAACAACATTGATGACAAAAATCTTACCAGATAATTTTAAAACCACATTTTCTAACACAAAAATAATGTGTCTATCAAGATGAATGAATGAAAATTTATCAACAATGATTCCTAGTAAAGTATTATTATAACAATAGTTTTTCTTATTTTATTGATAATAAAAATATTAGCAACTGGAATAAGACGACAAATCAACTCTAGTTACTCTAGAGTAATTATTCACAAAATTGAGGTAGAACGTATTGAATTGTTGAGATTATAAGACAATGCGTGGGGAAATGTACATGAGAGAAAAATATGTTATTTAATTTTTTTTATACCATAGCCAAAATTTATTATTATTATATTGGAAAATGGAATTTGAATTCCGAGGAGGGAAGGTGAGAATTTATCCTTCATAAATCTAGCTTAAAATTTCATAAGAATCCACCAAAATTCATTTATAAAAGAATTCCATGGAATTCCTTGAATGTTTGTTGATACTGGATTTTCGTTGAATCCATTAAAATACAAGTTGAGGACCTCAAGATTTAATGGATTCCATAAAAATCCAAATTGAGGATACCTGAAATGTTATAGAATTCTAAATTCCATTAAATTCTATGGTTGGGGACACCCCCATTAAGTTCTAATATATATATATATATATATATATATATATATGTGTGTGTGTGTGTGTGTGTGTGTATGTGCATATATATATTAATTTAAGACTAAAACACAAAATTTATCATATTTAATGAATAAAAAAAATAGATTCATAAAACAGAAAATAGATTATAGTGTCTCTTAACAATCTCTCAACATCACCTTGGCTCTCTGAAACTCTCTATTCACGTCTCTATCCTCAGATCCCTAATCTCTCTCAATTTGTGGAACTCTCTCATCACGTTTCTTTTCTCAGTATTCTCTCACACCCCTCTAATCGCCAGCTTCCACCATCACCACCTTCTTCCACCATTAGAACCAATCTAGGGAACCTGCTCTTAGGAAACCACCGTCGGCCGTCTCCGCCTACAACAAAAGGTAATTAATTAGTAAATTTTGTTGTTCTATTTTCCTGATTCGTTGTTTTCTAATATGTGATATGTTGTTAAACACTTGCTTGATTTGTACTTAGGGTTTATTTTTCTATGTTAGAGGTCTCATAGTTGAAGAAGTTCATGTCTCTACATTTGGTAAAATATAGAGCAATCTGTTTAAAAACATGTGGGTATGTTATTTGAACAATTAGAAAATCAACTCGAAAGTTCGTAGAGTTTAATAGGTGATCATTTTAAAAATTGATCATAAAAACACAATCTGTTTAAAAACATGGTTTAGGCATACTATTTTGCAAAAATCACTGCCTACACTATAAAGGCAAAGCCTAGGAAATGACATAGTAATTGTAATTTCTTTTATATTTGCTTTAATATTAAGTGAAATCTGTGACAATGAGATAGTTATTGTGTGAAAACTCGTGTCATTAACGTCATAATTTGGAAAAATCTTTGTGTCTAAATAATAATATCATATGTCTGTCTTTGTTTGAAGGTTTTTCTCCAACATAATCTGGAAAAAGCTTTGTGACTTCTCTATTAGTTATGTGTTTGGTGGTTAGTCTATGATTCAGACTTTTTTTTACCACTGTATTGTGGTATTTTAAATTTGGCTTGGTGGTGATTTAAATGTATTAGCACTTAAAAGTACTTTATTGTATATCCGTAGGATTTCAAAATGGACAAAAGTTGGATGATGCTTGAGGATAGCAGACTCCCACAATATCAAAAAATGGAGTTCAACAGTTCCTCGATTTTGCTTATTTATCAACTGAACCAGGGGATAAGATCAGATGTCCTTGTAAAAAATACAATAATGTCTTGCACTGGAGTAGAGATGATGTTGGGGCTGATTTACTCCAGTTTGGAATACTTAAGCATTATGTTAAATGGGATTTACATGGTGAGGAATTTGATGAGTCCGATGATGAAGATTTTGATTTTGATGAAGAAGAAATGAAGACAAAGTTGAATTAGATGAAGCAAATAATACAAGAGAAAATCAGAATGATTATGTTGATATGCAAAGTAGGCTGGAAGATTGTTATACAATAACAAGAATAAATGCGCGGCTGGAGAAGAGTCTACGAGGGATAAAAATGCAGTGCCTAAATGGAATCTGATAAATTTATGAGATTATTGCGAGATATTGATAAGGAACTATATCCAGGGTGTGAAAAATTCACCAAACTATCTTTTATTGTCATTCTAATGCTTTTAAAGATTGTTAGCAGATGGAGCAATAAATCATTCTCCATGTTTCTCGGAGTATTGAAGAAGGCACTTCCAAGTGGTGATGTCCTCCCCCGCTCATATTATGAGGGTAAAAAGATAATTCAAGATCTTGGGTTGGACTATGAGAAAATCCATGCTTGTGTGAATGATTGTGTGTTGTTTAGGAAGGAACATGAAGCACGAAATGTTCAGCACCTCGGTATAAATTTATTGAGGTTGATAATAATTTCAATGGTGAAAAAATCGTAAAAAGATTCCTCAAAAGATCTTACACTATTTTCTATTAAAGCCAAGGCTGCAGAGGTTATTCATATCTAAGAAAACAGCAAAAGATATGAGATGGCACAAGGAAAAATATACAAATGATGGAATGTTAAGGCACCCAACTGATGCTCAAGAATGGAAAGAATTTGACAAATGATGGTTTTAATTCTTTCTCAAATATGAGCTTACATCACATGGCCGGTAATCCTTTTGGCATACAATCTGCTTCCATGGAAGTGTTTGAAAGCTCCTTTTTCATTATGTAAATGCTTATTCCGGGTCCAACATCTCCTGGAAATGACATATATAGATGTTTTTATTGAACCATTGATTGATGAGTTGAAGGACTTATGGGATCATGGTGTCGAACCTACGATGCCCTCGCCAATACTAAGTTTAATTTACGTGCAACTTTCATGTGGACTATAAATGACTTACCAGCATATGGAATGGTATCAGTATGGAGTACAAAATGGTACTTAGCCTGTCCTATATATAACAAGCATACATCTAGCTTTTGGTTACGTAATGGGAAAAAGGTATGCTATATGGGCCACCGACGTTTCTTACCTCATGACCATAAATGGCATGATCTTACAAACGCTTTTGATGGTAAGAAGGAAAATAGAGATAAGCTATCCTTTTAACAGGGGATGATGTGGTTCAACAGTTAAGCCCTGTCCATCAGGTTACATTTGGAACGACACAACAAAAGAAGAGAAAACGCGATGAGGAATTAAATTGGAGGAAGTGTAGTATATTCTTTACGCTACTATATTGGAAACCTTTAAGGTTGCGGTACAATCTAGATGTTATGCACATAGAAAAAAATATTTTTGACAACATTCTAGACACGTTGTTAGACGTTGATGAAAAACTAAGGATAATATTAACGCTAGATTTGATTTGCATGTAGTAGGTATATGACATCTGTTACATCCAAATATGATTGCAAATTTTTATTTGGTACCTCCAACATGTTTCACATTATCTAAGGTAGAAAAAAGAAAGTTGTGTGCATTCTTAGCGTCAGTGAAGTATCCAGATGCATATGCTGCAATTTGTCAAAATGTGTTAACATTGTCGACTGTCGATTGACAAGTTTGAAAACTCATGACTGTCACAGTATCTTGCAACATTTGTTGCCAATTTCAGTACGTAGGATCTTGGACAATAATGTATATGAGGCATTACATGGAATTAGCAGTTTCTTCAAACAATTGTGCTCAAAAGCATTGAATAGTAAAGAGTTGGAATATCTTGAAGCTCAAATGGCTTTTACTTTATGCAAGTTGGAGAAAATTTTTCCTCCTGCATTTTTTGATATTATGGTACATTTGCCCATTCATCTTCCTCGAGAGGTTATTTTGGGAGGGCTAGTTCAATATCGGTGGATATATCCAATTGGAAGGTAAAATATATTCTTTATTGTCTTTTTCATTTGTTGTAATATTCAAATTAATTTTTGATACTGATTAAATGTATTTTTTAGGTATTTGTACAAATTAAAGCAATATATTAATAATAAGGCTTTTCCAGAAGGATCAATGCCCGAGGGTTATATTGCTGAAGAATGCTTAACGTTTTGGTCAATGTATATGAAAGATATTGAAACACAATTTGATAAAGTAGAACGTAAGTCAGAAAGGTGTGGAGAAGTAACGCAACAGAGGTTATTTGTGTTCGCTGGAAACTTACGTCTCATAGGGATGTGTAAATACTCATTTCTTGATGAAAAATCACTGAAACAAGCACATGCATATGTATTAAAGAATTGCGATGAAGTGTTCGCTTTCGTGAGGTACTTCTTATTTAATATAAATATAAATGCACATGTATGTTACTTTTTTTTAAAACATCAACTTATCTCTTATATGCGAGTTGCACATTTTAAACTTAAAACGAGTTGTTATTTTGTAATTTAGTGAACACCAGGAAGAACTAAAATGAGATGGTTGCACCAATGTAGAAAAGACGCATGAGGAGACTTTTACAAGATGGTTTGAGCAACGAGTATACTTTTTTTATTTTATTAATATTATTTCACAATGCTTATGTTCACATATCACTTCTTAAACCAATTCTATTCACAGATGACGTCTACATCAACTCAGGAAAGTCAACTTAACAATGAAGATCTCTTGCACTTGGCATATGGTCATGATAATCGGGTGACGCATTATGATGCTTGCATTGTGAATGGATTGAGGTTTCACACTAAGCAACGTGAAATGAATAAAAGAACTCAAAATTCTGGTGTAATGATAAAAGTTGAGGAGATATTTCAGGAAGTGTGTTGGTAGACATAATTCAATTGGATTACTTGGGAAATCACGAAATTGTGTTGTTTAAGTGTGATTGGTATGAAGGTAAGTCAGTTCAGAAAGATAAGTACAATTTCACGAGTGTCAATATATCAAAGCCTGGAAGACTAATGAACCATATGTATTAGCGTGTCAAGCACAACAGGTGTTCTATGTTAATGATATCAAATTGGGTAACGATTACAAAGTTGTGATTGAGACACAAGCCCGAAGCTCATGGAATGTGGTTGAGAACAAAGATGGTGAATGCATAATGGCCTATGGATCATACCAACAAAATGAAGATCAAATGGATTGGCAAAAAATTGATATTCTCGCAGTAACTGTCAAGGCAAACGTAGCAACACCGGTGGAAGGGCAAGCTGACACATTTATTGATAATGAAGATGACGAACAAGAAGATTACACATTAGGTGAATATCATGAAGAAGATGATGAAGAAGATAAGGCTAATGAAAGTGAGGATGATTATGAGACTGATTAGTTGAATTTGAATATTTTTCGTCCAAGATGCTAATTCTCATGTCCACTTATTAAGTATGTGAGCTGACAAGGTTTAGGTGAGAAATAATCTAGTTTTTACTTATTATTTGTGTGTTTATGAGTTTTCCAAACTTGTTTTTTGTTTGTAGGAATGCTATTATGTAATTCTTTGACATTTTGAAGTTAATCTATTGAAGAAAAATTTGCGGCCCTCAAACATTATGGTAAGTAGAGATAAATTCTTATTGGTTTGAAGTGAGTGTTTTTAACATATGATCTGCGAGTTTATTCTTTATTTCTTAGATATACCTGGGGACTGCTAAAGAGGAGGATTCATTGATATATTACTGGAATTTGTCAAGGTATAATGTATTAAGATAATTATTCAACTGATCATTTTTTTCCATTTCTTTTTGCAGTATTATCATTTTTTATATAATATAATGACTTTAGAAGCTTGTGTCAAGCAATAATTAATGGAGTCATAGTTTGACTATTAAATAATACTAGTTGTAGCTGACCCTTTCATTTATTTGATTTTGAAATTATTTCCCCTGAGATTAAAGAAGAGTTGGTTGGAATGTCGTCTCTTAGTAGAGAACTGGTGTTCCTAATCTTGCAGTTTATGGATGAGGAAAGGTTTAAAGATATCGTCCACTAGTAGGTTATAATTTATCTGTTGTATGAGTGTCTTTATGTGTGTGTAAAATATCTTTTGTCTATTTTTTTGTGATTATGTAATAATTATGTGCTTTATTAATGTGTCATTTTTATTAACAGGCTTGAGCAAAAATCTGGGTTCTTCTTTAACATGAAGTATTTTTAAGATGAAGTGCACAATGGGAACTAGGAGGAGGTTGAATGATACCTCTCTGATTTCACTAAAGTGATGACAGTCGCTATTTCATGAAGATCTTTTTCGAAATTAGGAAGCAGAAGTACCTTGACGCATTAGATAAGTGAAAATATAAATTAGTTATTGAAAACCAGATTTTTTAATCCGAAGAAAAGTTTAATTTGCTAGTTTTACATTGGTAATTTATTGTTTTCTATTGGTATGATTGGTCCAAAGCCGTTGACATTTATTAGAGAATTTCACGTATTCATGAAATTGTTTTTTATTGATAATATGTGGTGGAAATTGATTAACTTTTTAAGTTGCCCTCACTTATTGTTGTTTAGGGAGAATGAGCAGATGTCAAATTATGGAGATACAAAATCTGCATGAGCCATTATGCTAGTTGAACTGAAGAAGCTAATTGAGGCATTGATTTATTAATATATAGTTGTATGAACATTTAGCTATATATATTAGTATAAATTTTAATAAATAAAATGATTTTGTAAAAATATTAATGATATGCTATTGTCACTAATTTATCAGATCTTTTGTAATAATACCTTAATTTATTGATGACTTGTAATGTGATTTTATGTTGAAGTATTGAAAACTTTTTATTTTCCGTCAACACTAATATTAAAATTAATATTCAGTAATAAAATTATAAGTGGGTGTTTGACTAAACTTATTTAAAAGATCTTATAAGTCCTACATCTTATAAGATATTTTAGGCCTTATAAGATGCTAGATCTTATTTTCAGAATAAAAGGGTGTTTGCCTGATCTTATAAGCTCTCTAAATTTGTACGGTAATATTTAACAAATATATATTTAAAAAAAATTACCAAACAAATTTAAAGATCTTGTAAGTTTTCAAACATCTTATAATAAGATATTTTGAAGAGCTTATAAGCTCAGTCAAACACCCTTAATGATGACAAAAGAAATTGTCTCTAATGCTCAAAGACATCTAAGTAATAGTGATATTGAATAATATTGTCACAAAATTCAATATATGTTAGTGATATACTTGAAATGTTGTCACTATTTTAATTAGAAATAGTGACAACTTTTATTGCCCACCAAAATAAAAAATTGGCGTAAACCTTTAGTGACAAAATATAGTGACATCAAAAATAATTGTCACACATGCTTGAAAATTCCAATAAATAGTGACATCGGGAAATATTATCCCAAATTATTCTTCCATTTAGTGATGAAGTTAAATGTTGTCATTGTTTCACATAGTAATAGTGACAACTTTTATTCTCCGTCAACACTTGGAAATGACCTCAAATGTACAATGATGAAATTTACTATTAACAATAAAATTGTCACTAATACTCAACACTTTTAATCATTAGTGACGTTGGAAAATATTGTCACTTATTTTTCTGATATTTATTTTACATGTTGTCACTATTTGATATATTATTGTGACAACTTTTATTTCCCGCCAACACCAAATAAGGCGCCAATTGTCTAGTGACAATATTTAGTGACAAAAAAAATAAAATATCACTAATTCTCAATACTTCCAATTAATTGTTATATTAAAAAATATTGTTTCAATATACACACATTTAGTGACGATTTTATCGTCGTCACTAAAAATACTTTTTTTTTTTTTTTATAGTGTGTTAAAGTTATGAGTGATAGGTCTTGAGAATGCCCATATGATCTTGCTATTCAAATCCCTGAGAACACCATCTATCCCAACAATATCATGAGAGCTTTTGAAATATCCATCTATATTCAGTTTCAACCAGGGAGAATGAGGCTCGAGCCACAAAACTGCTTGGATATATAGAATTAGGAACTGTTCGCTTAAAATATAATCCTAAGTCGGTGGCTTTATCCATGAAACCCTTCCAATACTATTTTTGAAATGATTTGCTTTTTGAAAGTAGAAACATATGTTCTTCCGCTTTTCATATGGTATTGTGAGAGCAGAAGTGTCTATTATTATATTTGTAAGCATTTCTCTCCTTCCAAATATACCAGAAAATTAAGCAAGGAGGATTAAAGAAATATATGCAATGTGTGCAAAAGTTGATACACTTCTTTGGTCTTTATTTTGTGCCAGGTATTAAAAAGATTTGGAGTTTTTGTTTCATTTTCCTATGTTGATCTACTTCTTGATCCATCATCTGGATGAATGTCATGTGTAGATCTATTAAAATAATTAACAATATATATTTATTTGAATCATACATGTTAAATAATCAGATTGAAACACCATATATAAAATAGGGGAAGCTGAAATTAGTCCCGTAACTATTAACAGTTTGCAATTTCGGTCTCATAAGTATTGAGTTTGCAAAATTGGTCCTGCAAGTTTGAAACTTTTGCAACATTGGTCTTATAATTTTTGCACCTAAGCAATTTCAGTCCTATAAGTTATGAGTTGTAGCAATATTGGTCCCCATGGGTTATTTTATATTTTCATAATACCAAGAATATCTTTACCTACACAAATGGCTTAATTGACTAAGTGTTTTGCTCAAAATGGTATCAGAGCCTAGGTTTTATTAAGAACTTTGAGTTATATGTTTTATTTTACATATTAAACATTTGGTGAGGAGAATTATATCCAAGAAAATGGATCCGAATGTCCAAGATGTATACCTTACAAGATATATTGTCGTGTTTTGGTGGTACATGAACAAGAACATCAAGAAAAGATCACATATTGGGAAAACCAATGCAGGATCCTAGCTAGAGACAGATCAAGGAACATAACCTTACAAGCTTGCAATCAACAAGTTGTTTGTAACCCGAGGTACTATGATTTGAACCGAAGATTACGATACTATTTGGAGAATTTTCAGTATCAAGCTCATTATCCATACCATAACCATACACGAGTCTTGAAGATAAACCAACATGGAGTGATATACTTCTAGACGCATCTAAGTTCTCACAAGACCTTGGAGAAGCCCAAAAGATGGTGCATAATTATGGCAACTGCCGTAATCATCTATCCATACAAGTTCATCAAATCCAAAACCAGATGGAGACGAGGTCAAATATCCGATGGAGACACTTGAGATCCTTCATGATATTCAGAAACAAGTCAATAGTATGGAAAATAGACCTAGTTTATCTGGAGGAAAGAAATGTACAAATTTCGAAATGGTACCGTACTTACATCAAACTGGGAAACCAACCAAAGTTGTACGACGCATGGCAGAAGATGAAAAGTCATCTTTATCATCAAAGAAAAATCCATCACAAACCAAATATGATGGATATGGATAAGATTAATCTTGAAGATCTACATGACCTTGCAAAATCCTTCACGAGATTAGGAATTATAGATTTAAAGATGAATGTGGGGGATGGATCTATAACTTTGGTTAATCGTGACTAAAGACCACCACCACCAGTCAATCCCAACATAGCAAAAAGTTCTGGTTCACACCATGTGGAGGAACGAATGCCACATGCTGCAGATTTTACCACAAGAGGAAATCATGTAATTATACAAGGAACCAGAAAACCTTCTAAAAGGCCAAATTGATATTACATGCCTTAGGAAAAATCGCAGCTCGTCCAATACATCCATATGGATTGATGTTAATGGATACCCCATAAAAGTCTGGAAGTCCTTATTGACAATTGGGCATCTGCCGCGAGAATAGTGGTTGATGTGAATCCAGTCACGAAGGATCTGGGTAACACCAAATGCAAGCTATCTCGAGTTCTTGAAGGCTATGTAATTAAGTTCTTGAGTTCTTGTATTTGTTTATCATAGATTAGGTATTTATTTTCGTTGTTTTGAGTCATTTGAGTGGCCAAATTGATGTTAGAGGCCAAGTATATTGAGTCTAGAGTCATGTTAGTTAATCATGTGTTAAAAATAAGTATTGACAATCGAACACCAAGAGGTTGCGTTCAAAAACATCCAATCGCATCAACAGTTTTCAGCACTGGCAAAGTTTAGTATTTTGGCCATAACTTTCTCTATAAAATTGATATTGAGCTGATTCAAGATGCTATGGAAAGCTAAGAGAAAGGACTACAACTTTTACGATAGAATCCATGAGCTAATGTGGACCCAAATGGACGAAATAGAGGCCAACACGGCCTGGACGTGTTCAGAGACACGGCCGTGCATGCATATGCATCAAAAAAGAAACGGGGGACAGAAGGGAACACAACCTGGCCGTGTTCAGCAATATGGTCGTGTCAGAGGGCACTTTTTAGGGTTTTATGCTATTTTTGTTCCCTTTTTCGATATTTAAGTTGTTTCCTAGTTGGTTTAGTGTTTGTTTTGAGTCGCCTATCTAACGCAAACACTTGTTTATTTTTCACAATTACTTTGATATTGAATATTGAATTGAGATTTTCTCTTCAAACCTTTGGGTTTTTCCAAGAGCTTCAAGATTGTTCATCTTGTTACGAATTTCGACTTATCAAATAAACTTCCGCATTTGTTTATGGCATCTACGCATACCGAGGTTCTTGATTTGCTAAGCAACGGGTCGAGGTTTCCACCATCTTTAACCGAACTAGCTAGTGAAGATCTTGGGTTAACAACATATTGTTGTTTAGGTCGTATTCACGTTCGTTGCTACGGTTCACATCAGTTGGTAATCAGAGCCATCTAGTAAGGTTAAATCTATCCTTGTTTTCTTTAATCCTCGTTATTTTCCAAAATTTCTTATAAACCCTAGTTCTTCAAGGGTAAAAAAAAAGAGAAAGAGAAATTCGAAATCTGCACAGAAAAATCAGCGGGTAAAGAAATGTAATCCGCGTGTACAAAAAAAGAGAAAAATTCGAAAATTCTGGAAAATTGGGATTTACAAACCCTAGTCTTCAAATTTCATCTTATCGAGATCCATTGTTTGCTGGGTGATTGTCGTGGTTTGTTGGGACGTACTTGCGATTGACTGCTTGGTTTATAATCATGACAAGTGCGAGTACTTAGAAATTGTGAGTTAAGTGAAACCCGAGTGTATACACGTGAGGGAGTGAACCAACCATGTCCGAAGAAAACCGACAACCGTTAGATTTAGGTAATAAGTTGCATATGGAGGCACTTGCAAGCCTCTTGAAGAAAGTGGTGATCGAGACGTACGGAGATCCCAGTGAGACACCGAAATTAGAGGAGCCTTTCCCTAAGGAACGGAGGCCCAGGATGTTCGAACTGGAGTAATGGAGGTGGATGATATAGATGATTTTGATTTCGAAAGGGAGCAAAATTACAATGCGGGCAGATGTCGGCGTGGAAATAGGGTTGATAGGGGACGGGAGGATAGCAATTTAAGTAACATCAAAATGCAAATTCCATCGTTCCAAGGAAAGAGTGATCCGAATGGCTATCTGGATTGGGAGAGGAAAATCGAGAATGTGTTTGAATGCCAGAATTACTCCGAATTAAAAAAGGTGAAATTGGCATCAACTGAATTCTCGGACTACGCAAGTGTTTGGTGGGATTAATTAATGGTCTCGAGGAGTAGAAGTGGCAAGCGGCCCGTTTCCACATGAGAGGAGACGAGGAGTTTGATGTGATGTCATTTTGTACCAAATCATTATTACCGAGGCGTCTATCAAAGGTTGCAGAGGTTGACACAAGGGTGTAAGAGCGTCGAGGATTACAATAAAGAGGAGATATTGATGGCGAGGGCTAATATAGAGAAGGTTCAGGAGGTTACGATGGCGAGATTTATCGTAGAATTGAATACTCATATAACAGATGCCGTCGACTTACATCATTGTGTTGATCTTGAGGAAATGGTGCACATGGCGATCAAAGTTGAGCAGCAACTCCAGAGGAGGGGTTTTACATGGCAAAATTCCAACACTAGCACCAGTACTTGGGGTTCAAATACTCCTACGATGGATAATGCATATTTTTCACAACAACCCAAAGTTGTGGAGAACAAGACAGACTCGGACAAAGCAAAATCATCAGGTAAATTTGATCCTTCTACTTCACACACTAGAGATATTGAGTGCTTTAAGTGTCATGGGAGGGGTCATAGAGATAGTGAATGTCCGAATAGAAGAGTGATGGTGATTCGGGCTAATGGAGATGTAGATTCCGAAAGTGAGGATGAGCCGAATTATAGTTATATGCCGGAGTTGGAGGAGGTTCCAGAGGTACTTAAGCCGGTGAAAGGCAATGTATTATCACTAGTGTCACGTAGAATTTTTAATATTGATCCAAAGTTAGTTGATTATGAGCAACAAGAAAACATTTTTCACAATAGATGCTTAGTTAAGGATAAGGTGTGAAGTATGATCATTGATGGAGGTAGTTGTACAAATGGTTCAATGGTTGTGGCGAGGTACGAGTTAATAAAAGAGTGATAGTGTCTTTTCAGATTGGGGATTATAAGGATGATATATTATGTGATGTGGTGCCAATGCGGGCTTGTCATATTTTGTTGGGTAGGCCATGGTAGTTTGATAGGCGAGTTGTGCATGATGGATACACTAATTGCTATATTGTTGAGCATGAGCGGAGAAAGTTCATACATCTCTTACACCTACATAAATCTATAATGATCATATGAGGATGCGAGTTTGTGAGTCAAAAGAAAAAGAGTGTTCAACTAGTGAGCAAAAGAATGAAATAAAACCCGAGAAAAATGAGAGCTTGAGTGAAAATAAAAATTGAGAGCTTGGGAGTTTGGCCAAGGGTAGTTGTGAGATTCGAGAGATGGACAAGAAAAAACAGAGTACAAATTTCGAGTGGGTATAAAATATGGGGGAAAAGGCCAATGAGGTAAAACAAGAGAGAAAATTTGTGCTTATGATTAAAATGAGAGACATTAGGCATGAGTGTTTGAATGCTAACATATATGATAATATTTTGTCTAGTTCTATTGTTTCTCATGTGTAGGGATTTGGGCAACCAGATGAGTGTGCGTGCCGTTTAACATTTGATCCGGGTGGATTGATATAATTGTTCAACCTTTGGGGTCCAACGTTTCGATTTGAGGATGAATCCCTTTCAAGAGGAGGGAAATGATGTGAATCCAGTCACGAAGGATCCGGGCAACACAAAATGCAAGCTATCTCGAGTTCTTGAAGTCTATGTAATTCAGTTCTTGAGTTCTTGTATTTGTTTATCATAGATTAGGTGTTTAGTTTTGTTGTTTTGAGTCATTTGAGTGGCCAAATTGATGTTAGAGGCTAAGTATATTGATCCCAGAGTCATGTTAGTTAATAATGTGTTGAAAGGAAGCATTGCCGATCAAACAACAAGAGGTTGGGTTCAAAAACGTCAAATCGCGTCAACAATTTTCAGCACTGGCAGGGTTTAGTATTTTGGACATAACACTCTCTACAAAATTGATATTGAGCCGATTCAAGATGTTATGGAAAGCTAAGATAAAGGGCTACAACGTTGATGAAGACTCCAAGAGCTAGTTCTGACATAAACGGATGAAACAGAGGCCAACACGGCCTGGACGTGTTCAGAGACACGGCCGTGCTCGCATACGCGCGCGTAAAAAGAAACGGGGATGAAGGGAACTGGCCGTGTTCAGCAACATGGCCGTGGTCGAGGGCGCGTTTTAGGGTTTTATCTTTGTTTTTGTTTCCTTTTTCGATTTTTAAGTTGTTTCCTAGTTGGTTTAGTGTTTGTTTTGAGTCACCTATATAAGGCAAACACTTGTTTATTTTCACAAAAACATTGATATTGAATATTGAATTGAGATTTTCTCTTCAAACCTTTGTGTTTTTCCAAGAGCTTCAAGTTTGTTCATCTTGTTTTGAATTTTAACTTATCAAATAAACTTCCGCTTTTATTTGTGGCGTCTACGCATAACGAGGTTCTTGCTTTGCTAAACAATGGGTCGAGGTTTTCACCATGTTAAACCGAACTAGTGAAGATCTTGGGCTAACAATATATTATTGTTTGGGTCGTATGCATGTTCGTTGCTACAGTTCACATTAGTGGTAGGTGTAAGTCCAAGCGGCTACGATAATCTAGAGAGGGGGTGAATAGATTATCTCCATCTTTTCGATTTCGCCCTCTTTCAACATCACCTTGAAGAGCACCACACTCTTCTACAACACCACCTTTGAGATTACCACAATCTCTCTTGAAGATTACCACAATCTCCAACGACACCTTGTGAAGATTACCACAATCTTCAACCTTGAAGAACACCAAATTCTTCAATACCTCAAGAGTACCACACTCTTGAAACACCTATCACCTAGATCACCCAAGTGTATTCTTTCCACAAGAATACTCACAAGGATGTCTTGTGTTGAATGATGACAAAAATCAAGTTTACGACTCAATAATGAATATTACAATTTGAGTGCAAGTGTAATCAAGAAATAAAGCCTAGACCTCAAGATGTGAAAGTGCAAGAACTAGGCTATTACAACAAGAGTATAAAAATGAAGGCTTGGAGAATTTTCAGATTTCTTGTTGTGTATTTGCTTGTATGTGTTGTGTCTTGTGTCTTCAATTCATCCTCTATTTATAGGAGAGTCTTCACCAACATAGACTCCCAACATAGGCTCATTCTTCTTCACTTTTGTCTACAAAAAGAGGATCACAAGATGTAGAAATATTGTACAAAAATGAAAAGTAAATCTTGCTGATAAGGATTGCAACGGTTGGAATTTTTGCTGTCAAAAATTACATAGGGCAACCGGTTGCCCTGTATAAGATTTCGAATGTTTGAATGAAAATAGTGCGATCCAGGTAGGGGTTGCAGGGGGGTGCGACCGGTCGACCCCCTGCTCCAATTTTTCAAGTCGCAAGTTCTGTTTCAATCGTGCGATCTTCAGTGCACTGTCGACCTTTGGGGGATGGTCGACCTCCAATTTTAAATGTTGTCCGATTTATATCAAAAATAAACTTCAAGAAATACTCCAAAAAATTAGTAAAAACATTTTAAATCACTTGGGAGTATTTTGACAACATTTATAAACATTGTTTTGGTGCAAAAACCAATTTAAACAAAACCATCAAAAGTGTTGTCCATTTTTATCGAAAAATAAATTCTAAGAAATACTCCAAAAATTAGCAAAAACATTTTAAATCATTTAGGAGTATTTGGACAACATTTATTAACATTGTTTTGGTATAAAAAACTCATTTAAACATAATCATCAAAAACTTGATAAAAACATTTATCTAACAAACTCTCCCTTTTTGATGATTACATACCAAAACAATTTTAGGAAGTCGATTTTAAAACAAAACAAATTTTCCGGCCTAAAACATCAAACCATTACAAGCAAGATTTATCATAAGTACAAACACACACAAGGATAGGAGCAATGATTTTTCAAAATCATTTTTGCACTAGCTCCCCCTATCAACGTGCATAACAAAAATAAGTAGAAGCAAACAACTAAAAGCTAAAAGCTTGAATTTCATGAGCTTAAAAGCTCCCCCTGTCACAAAAGCATCATTAGTCAAGTATAAAAGTCCATAATACATCACATGGACTAAGTATTATCCATAGCATCATGCTTTTAAGAGTTCTAGCTTATAGCTTTTCTTGCGAGCTTATTTACGCTTCTTTGAGCTTATGAGCATTTTTCTTGTTTCTCCCCCTTTGGAATCATCAAAAATAATGTTAGCACGATAAAAACATCATACAATTATATCAAAGTGCGCAATTTAATCGATTTATCGAGCATATTGAACATATAAGCTTAAATTCCGAATAAAAGGGAAAAAATTGATCATTTGATTTGAAAAAGCTCATTTGATTGATAAAACAAGATCTCTATAAACTTATAAGACTTTTCAAATCAAGAGAATCATGTAGGTGATGAATTTTTCATTGAAACATTTTGTCGAACACTTGGCGTGCGTCGAATAAAACAAGAGAAATATAACGCCTTTGTGATTCGTTTAAGCCAAAAAATTTCATCACCAATTGCAATACAACAATATTCATCCATCAACAATCATCATATACAATCATATGAATACAAGAATTTCATCAAAATAGCAAGGTATAAGCACATTCTCAAGGGTTCAACCCAATTGAGATTAAAAAGAAAAATTCTTACCATTTAATCGGTAAAGATGAACAATGATGATGATAATCGAGCCTCATGAAGTCCAAAATATAAAATGTATGCAATAAAACAAATTTGAAGTGAAATTTGTGTGCAAAATTCGAAGGGGACGAAAAATGAACATAAAAGACCAAAATGACTGTGACTGAAGACAGAAGTGATTTTAACCAAAATAAAAGCTAAGGGCGACCAGTTGTCGTTGAGGGCGACCGGTCGACTTGAGGACGACCGGTTTCCCTCAACCCCATCAGCCCACTGTCTTGCCCAATTTTTCAAAATCCGATTTTTCAACCAAAAAACCAATTTTTCGCCCCTAAGTTTTAAAAACATGCAAAATGCAAACGCAAACCTCATTCAATATACATTATGCCTAACCGAGCTCGTATCGACGCAAAAGTCTCGGAAGATAGCGATTTTGTAAAAATGTCCGCTAATTGATCTTGATGGTACAAAAGATATCTCAATTTTTTGTTTTCAAACACAATCCCTTAAAAATATATCGAATCTCAAATATATATAGTTCGATTATAATGAACCATATTTTGAAAAATTATTATCACCGGACTTGTTATGTGAAGCCCCGATTTTTCCGAGCTTATAATTGATTCTTATTGTCGTCTATGTATTTGATCGACTATATTACCGCGTCACTTTGACGGGTAAATATTAATAATATATATATTTTGTATTTTATTTTATTTTATTTAATTACTTGTGATCATGATCTTTATTAATTCTATTTTACATTTATGATCACTTGATTGATCATTATTACTATTTTTGTATTTATTAGTCACCTTAGAATTTTAAGAGACTATTTTAGAAACTTGTACCTTATAGAATTAAGATTTTGATTTAGTATAAGTGTTCATGAGACTTATAAGTGATCAAGGAAATCACTAATTATTTTGGAGATTGATATATTTCATCTATTATCATCAAATTTGGGACAAAAAAAAATTTGAAATTACCATAATGCCCTTAGTATGGACGGCCATGATGATATTTTTGGAGTAAAAATATCATCCAACTCTTGTACACCTACACCTTATATTAGTCATCTTGTGTATAATTATACCATTAATTCAAAAATTATACACATCATCTCTTACATTACTTCTTTATTATTATTTTTGCCAACATGTTGGAAGTCTTCCAACATTCCATTCAAACCATCTCATGCCCATACATTTGACCTCCAAAATGTTCCCCATGCAAGAGGCAAAATGCAAGACACAAAATTGAACAAAAATCCTCTCTCCCCCCCATGGTGGACGGCCAAAATGGCCAATTTTACACAAAATTTTCATTTTTCATCCAACACCTCATCTCTCAAGTTAATTATCCTCCTTCTCTCTAACCTCTCTCTAAAATTCATTCACATCTTCGAACATTCAAACAAAATTCATTCATATCTTCAAACCTTCAAACACCAACTCTTCACATCTTCAAATCTTCAACATAAGTTCTTCATATCTTCAAGTACCACTTTTTCATATCTTCAAATATTCAAACACAAGTCCTTCACATCTTCAAACCCATCTTCATAACTCCAAGAACATCTTCTTCCTAACATCAAACATACTTCCTTTCTTCAAACATCCAAACCAAAACAAACAATCTTACCACTTAAAACTCAAAAATTCGAAGACCCTCTTGTTTGATACATGTTTTTTTCTTAATTTTGATGATTTTATTTTGTCACCAAAACAATGCTTTTAAAGGTTGTCCAAATACTCCTAAATGATTTAAAATGGTTTTTAATATTTTCCGGAGTATTTCCTCAAGTTTATTTTTGATAATAATGGACAACACTTTTAATGATTTTATTTCAATGGATTTTTCACTCCTTAACAAGGTTCCTAAATGTTGTCTAAATACTCGATTGGTTTAAAATGTTTTTACTAAATTTTTGAGTATTTCTTGGGTTTTATTTTTGACAAAAATTGGACAACATTTGCCTCGTGGTCGACCGGCCGCCCTATAGGGCAACCCGTGCACTGAAGATGTTTTTAGAAACAGAAAATAAGACGGAAGGAAAAACAAGCAGTCGACGGCCGCTCGGGGCCGATCGGGTCGTCGGCCGACCGGCCGCCAGTGCGACCTGCACTGCAAGTATGTTTGAAAGCAGTAACACTTGATCTTTGCAATATCCCATGGGGGGGTTGGGGTGATGGTCGGACGGCCGAGGTAGACGCCGACGGCCGCCTGTGTTATTTTCTTTGTGTATTTTTCCAACGTCTATTTCATGCGACGGCCGCCTCTATCTTTTGACAAAAATTTCGACCGTTTTTGACAAAGAAACATATTTCCTTAAAATGTGGGATTGATTTCTAACAGCTATATTCTTGATTTTAATTGTATTTTTCTGTAGATTTTCAATCCCCAAGAGGAGCCTATGCTTGATCAATCATCTCCTATAAATAGAGGAAGTTTTGGAGCAACCAAAAGAGCAATAGTGATACAACACAACAAGATACACTTCAAGCAAACACTTGGTCTTTCTTTGTTATTATTCTTGTTGTAAAATTGCCTAGCTTATCACTTTCACATCCTTGAGGTCTAGGCTATTCTTGATTACACTTTGCACTCAAATTGTATTATTCATTATTGAGTTATAATCTTGATTTTTGGTTATCATTCAAACACAAGATATCCTTGTGAGTGTTCTTGTGGTAAGAGCACACTTGGATGATCTAGGTGATAGGTACAAGAAGATTGTGGTAATCTTCTTATTGAGGTGTTGAAGAATTTGGTATTCTTCAAGGTTGAAGATTGTGGTAATCTTCACAAGGTGCCGTTGAAGGAAGATTGTGGTAATCTTCAAAGGGAGATTGTGGTAATCTCCAAAGGTGGTGTTGAAGAAGAGTGTGGTGCTCTTCAAGGTGTTGTAAGTTGAATTTGTATTAATTTTGGTAATTAATAAAATTCTTTTTCTTTTCGAAATCCATCCCGAGATATCTTTGGGGTGGTAGAGGATTAGGCCCTAGGTGGGTTGAACCTCTTTAAATCAACGTGTGTTGTTTACATTCCGCACCTTTATTATTTTGTTTGAGCATTCGATTGTCAAAAGAGGGCGAAATCGAAAAGATGGAGATAATCTATTCACCCCCCCTCTAGATTATCGTAGCCGCTTGGACTTACAAGTGGTATCAGAGCCAAACTCTTTGGCAAGCTCGTTTCACATCGCGAGTGAAGAGAAACGATCGACGGCTATGAACGAAGCTCATCTATCCGGCACCTCCACCACCAAGCCACCACTATTTGATTCCAAGAATTTTAATTTTTGGAAAGAAAGAATGGAATGCTATCTACAAGGTTGCGGGTTCGACATTTGGAACACCGTCATTAATAGAGAATCCATTCCGACGAAAGATACACCATACACCTCAAAAGGCTTCAAAAAGCTCAATGATGAAGAAAAGAAAATCATCTCCTTAAATGGTAAGGCTTTAAATATTTTGTATTGTTCATTTACTAATTTAGAATATGAACATATTGTAGGAATAAAGTCGGCACATGAAGTATGGCAAAAATTAGAAGCCATCTATGGAGTATTTGCAAATGAAAGGAGTCAAACAAAAGCATCTACTTCTCAAGATCATACAAGCTCTAATCTAAGGAATAAGCCTCCTACAACTTCCAATTATGAAGAAGTTGAATATTGTTTTATGGGCATCAATGAAGAAAATGAGGTATGTCTTAAGCCCTCTACTTCTTATGATATTGTTATTCAAAATGATTATAGTGATTTGCAAAATGATTTTGATGATCTTCAAGATGAATTCCAAAGCTTGCTTGTTAAGTATAAAAATTTGAAAAAGGAATTCAATATTTTGAAAAATGATAAGGATAGTTTATTTACTTCCTATGAATCACTATCATGTGCTCACACCACCACTCTTGATAAGGTTAGAAACCTTGAAATAGAAAATAGTACTCTTGTTGAGAATATTGATTGCATGAAAAAGGATTTATTAAAATCCAACTCGAGTACCAATAAAATGTCCATTATGTTGATATTCATAATTGTGATAAAGGACTTGATCATAAGCCTAAAGTTGTTAATCATATGAAAAAGGATCAAGTCACTATGCATATTGGTCATTATGCTCCTAGAATTATTACTTGTTTTTATTGTGGCAAAAAGGGTCATACGGCTAATTCTTGTCGGGCTAGAAATAGCTCTAAATATTGTTGGAGACCTAAAAGTCTCAAAGCTAATCTTAAAGGACCCAAACACATGAGGGTACCACAAAACAATGTGCTATTAGGTACCCGACAAAGCAAAAATCGGAGAAAATTCATGCCACTGAAGAAAACATCAAATGAACGTTTCATTTGATCAAAGAAGGAGAAACTACTCTCAACAAAGCCAATTTCCAAGAAGAGCGTATAATCAAAAATGGGAAGAACACAATCCTTGAAATGGCAAAGACATCATCAACAAGATGATTTTCAAAGAAGAAGAAACCATCAACCATGGGAAGGTAACCAATCTTGGAAATGGAGAAGTCTTCATCAACAAAGTGACTTCTCAATGGGAAGATATCATCAACAATGGGAAAGACACAACCCATGGAAACGGCGTAATTGGTAAACCGTATCTCCCCATTTGTAAATGCATTTTATTTTTAAATCTATGCATACTTTTAATTGTGTCTTAATTGCAAATTGAATCTTCAAGTATTTATTTTTAATATAGGTCTCTTATAAATTTATGAATTTCATTTTTTTTTAAAGACCTTGCATGATTTTCTAAAACCCTTGAGCATTTTATTAGACTTATGTGGCTTATTATCTCTTATGAAATCTTATAGCATAAGCTCTTTTGATATCTCATATTACTTGCCTACACTTGTATTTTCTATGCATATGTTGTCTAAGAATTGTGTAGGATACATACTTCATACTCATTGGCTATTACGTCATCAAGTTTCTTAAACCATCGAGGTATGTCTACTCGTATTTTTCTTTAAACTCGATTTTATGCTTATGCACATATCTTTCAAGATATTTCATTTTGATCCCTTAAGTGCCCCTAATTGATCTTGCAAATATTTTCTTTTAAAAAGCACTACGTGTTTAGTCTCGATTTTATCGTTTATATGTTTTCCAAAACCAATATTTGTTGGATATAGTCCAAAATTATATTTTTGCAAAGTTTTAAAACTTTTGGGGTGAAAAATCGAATTTTGGAAAACTCGGGAGAAAGAAAAATCACCTGGGATCGGTCATAGGGGCGGCGACGGCCGCCCGCACTCGACCCGGGTCGCACCCCTCTCGACGGCCGCCCAGGGTTATTTTTCAAGCTTATAACGGGTCCTGTTTCTTCACTTTCGTAAACAGAACAAAATTTTCTCAAACCCTTGTTCAGCGATTTTTTCCCTTTTCTTTAAAATCTTCAATTCTTCATCATTTTTCACGATTCTTGTTGCTAATCTTCTTATTTTCTCAAGAATCTTTCATATATGGCTCCTCCAAGAAATTCCACCGATCAAAATCCCACTTCTAAGAGAAGAAAGGGCGGAGAGGGTACTTGAGAAATCGGCGAGACGGCCGAACAAAGGGATATTCGAGCCGCTCAAAGAAACGTGGCTCAAGAAGGTGATGATGTTCAAAATCCCATTCTTCTCGGGCCCAAATTACCGAAGCCGCGGAACAATTTCGCTTTCGAAAATTGCCGTTGGGCTTAAAGGTAAAAATCTCTTGTTACTCAAGCTCCAAATTCTCGCAATGCTCTTAATTTCATCAATAAGTATGCGGAATGGTACTATGAGGATTCGGGGGATGGGAGGTAAATCTATTGCTCGGACTAAAATGTGTCGTTTTAGTTCATTTACAAATGAGTATCCTACTATAAGAGGATTTTTGAGGAGCAAGGTTGGATGTATTTATGGGAGCATGCTTATGTGTTGTATGATGATGATATTATCCAACTCTTTTATGCCAATATGTGGGTCGAATATGATAATGATAGAAAGCCGATTGCCGTTAATTCGCTTATAAAGGGTCGTCATTTTAGATGGACTCCTAATGATATTTGCCGGCTTTTACATGTTAGAGAAGGTGGTTGGGATTATTTCTCTTGTGGGACTTGGAATGATGAAATGTTGGGGTGTCGATGAAAGAAGTCAAGACGATTTGGGAGTATGGCCTAAGTATTCTTTGTTGTCAATGACACTTGAGCATCGCATTTTATCGGTCATTGTCGCATATTGCATTTGTGGTAAGTCGGGAAAGATGCCTAGCAATATGGATTATTTTTTGACTTATAAGATTGCTAGGAGGGAACCACTTAACTTTGGTGCCATACTTATTCAATGTCTTATCGAGTCCATTACTCAAGGTATTAAGAAGTTGGTTATGGGAAATTGGATTTGTAAACTTCTTATTCAATCGGGACTACCTTCGTCGGAGTGTAACTCGGAGGTATTTCAAAACGACTTTGACATTGATAATATCTCCCAAATAGTCACGATGCGCAAGAATATGGACATCCGACCAACCAAAATGGCTAGAGGAAGAGGTCAAGAGTCCCCCGATCCTAATGACTACTTTGATGACACCGAGGCCGCAAGATTGGCGGAAGAGGGTGAACCGAGCAATCCGGAGGGTAATACTGGTGCTCAACCGCCAGAGGTATACTCAAGCCGAATTTGATGAGATGAGGACTTTTCATGAGACGAGATATGAGGCTTTGGAGCAAAAGACCTCCAAAATGCAAAAGTCTATTGGAAAATTGAAGAAATTCATCAAGGACTTTATTCCCGGATCTTGCTTCTCCTCGGATGAGGAATGATGTTACCCCACCCCTTTACTTTCTAGCATTTTCATTTAAGTTGCTTTGTACTTTTATGAACTTTTGTAAAACTTATTTGTACTAATGATAGTTGCTTGTTTTTCTTAAAAGGTTAAAATTGCAAGTTGATAATGACTTGTGAATGATCATGACTTTGATGGAGTATTTGATGGTAAAAATACTCTAAAACATTGTTTGATAATTGGTATGAAGTACTTGATGGTAAAAGTGCTTCTTTTATTGCCTTGTTCATTATGCTTAGATGGATATGTTGGGACATTTGATACATGTATGTTGAAAGCATGACTTATTACTTGATGGATGCTCTAATTGTTGGCATTTGAAATGCCTTGATCATTCTTAGCTTATCTCAATTGGGTTGAACCCTTGAGAATCCACTTTGAGCTTCTTAATTGATGAACAAATTATTGCATATGGTGCATATGATTTTTTTTGAGCTTTGAAATGAGGTTGATTGATGATATGAAATTTTTTTGGCTTGAACTATTTACAAAGGTTATATACAACCTCTTCTATTTTTCTCGCACACAAGATGTTTGTTGAAATGTCGCAATGAAACTTTCAACTTCTACATGATTCTCTTGCTTCAAAATGTCTTAAAATTTTTTTTTGAAATCATGTTTTTAGCATACTAATGAGCTTATGGATCTTTTATGTTTCAATTCTCTCACTTTCCTTGGATGATTATGCTTTAAATTGCTCAAACGGTTTTTACCGTCAATTTGGCATGTTTTGATATTATTGTATGGTGTTTTCACCATCCTAACATTCTTTTTGATGATTCCAAAGGGGGAGAAAAACAGGATATTGGCTCATTAGCTCAAAGAAGCTAATAAAAGCTTGTCATATAAGCTATAAGCTATGGCTCATAAAAGCCATAAGTTGTGATTTGTTTTTAGTCCAATTGTTGCTTGATGGACTTATATTATTGTTTAAATGTTGTTTTATGACAGGGGGAGCTTCTAAGCTCTTGAACAAATTGTAAAAGCTAAAGCTTTTAGCTTATGGATAATTGCTTTTACATTATTCTTGATATGCTTGTTGATAGGGGAGCTTGTGCTTATTATTGAAAAATATTTACTCCTACTTGGTTGCTTTAATATTTTTGGAAATTTTGGTTGCTTCCAAACGGTCAAATGTTTTTACCGGAAAATCATTTCAAAATTGCTCTCTTAGTTTGTGTAAAAATTATTTTGGTTTGTAATCATCAAAAAGGGGAGATTGTTTGATACATGTTTTTTTCTTAATTTTGATGATTTTATTTTGTCACCAAAACAATGCTTTTAAAGGTTGTCCAAATACTCCTAAATGATTTAAAATGGTTTTTAATATTTTCCTGAGTATTTCCTCAAGTTTATTTTTGATAATAATGGACAACACTTTTAATGATTTTATTTCAATGGATTTTTCACTCCTTAACAAGGTTCCTAAATGTTGTCTAAATACTCTCGATTGGTTTAAAATGTTTTTACTAAATTTTCGGAGTATTTCTTGGGTTTTATTTTTGACAAAAATTGACAACATTTTGCCTCGTGGTCGACCGGCCGCCCTATAGGGCAACCCGTGCACTGAAGATGTTTTTAGAAAGCAGAAAATGAGGCGGAAGGAAAAACAAGCGGTCGACCGGGCCATCTGGTGTGTCGATCGGTCGGCCGACCGTCGCCGTCAGGTGCGACTTGGACTGCAAGTATGTTTGAAACAGTAACACTTGATCTTTGCAATATCCATGAGGGGGACGGTTGGGGTGATGGTCGACCGGTCGAGGTAGACGTCGACCGGCCGCCCGTGTTATTTTTTTGTGTATTTTTCGAACGTCTATTTTCGCGACCGGCCGCCTCTATCTTTTGACAAAGAAATTTCGACCGTTTTGACAAAGAAACATATTTCCTTAAAATGTGGGATTGATTTCTAACAGCTATATTCTTGATTTTAATTGTATTTTTCAGTAGATTTTCAATCCCCAAGAGGAGCCTATGCTTGATCAATCATCTCCTATAAATAGAGGAAGTTTTGGAGCAACCAAAAGAACAATAGTGATACAACACAACAAGATACACTTCAAGCAAACACTTGGTCTTTTCTTTGTTATTATTCTTGTTGTAAAATTGCCTAGCTTATCACTTTCACATCCTTGAGGTCTAGGCTATTCTTGATTACACTTTGCACTCAAATTGTATTATTCATTATTGAGTTGTAATCTTGATTTTTGGTTATCATTCAAACACAAGATATCCTTGTGAGTGTTCTTGTGGTAAGAGCACACTTGGATGATCTAGGTGATAGGTACAAGAAGATTGTGGTAATCTTCTTATTGAGGTGTTGAAGAATTTGGTATTCTTCAAGGTTGAAGATTGTGTGGTAATCTTCACAAGGTGCCGTTGAAGGAAGATTGTGGTACTCTTCAAAGGGAGATTGTGGTAATCTCCAAAGGTGGTGTTGAAGAAGAGTGTGGTGCTCTTCAAGGTGTTGTAAGTTGAATTTGTATTAATTTTGGTAATTAATAAAATTCTTTTTCTTTTCGAAATCCATCCCGGAGATACTGGGGTGGTAGAGGATTAGGCCCTAGGTGGGTTGAACCTCTTTAAATCAACGTGTGTTGTTTACATTCCGCACCTTTATTATTTTGTTTGAGCATTCGATTGTCAAAAGAGGGCGAAATCGAAAAGATGGAGATAATCTATTCACCCCCCCTCTAGATTATCGTAGCCGCTTGGACTTACACCTCTTTCTCAAGGTAAGAAATTTCACTCCTCAATTCACTTAAATTCTTCCTACTCATCACCTTCTTCTTTTAACTTAAGTTTATATTTTGAATTTTGAGGTACTTAGAAGATCACTTGGAGACATGCATGCATGGTGGTGAAACTTGAAGACTTGAAGAAGAACTAGTAGAGAATTTGGACTACAAGGTAAGAATTGGACACTAGAACCCTTCTTTCCTCTTCTTTCTAATTTTTTTCAAATTTTAACACCCCTTTTTCATTTTTGAGAAATAGGGGCTGACCTTAAGTGATTTTGGAGTTGAACCAAAAATTCCAAATTTAAAGCTTCAACTAGTCTCCAATCACCTACTACACAAGGTAAAGTGTAGTCTTTCTCATTTTTTTATCTCCTTCTTTTTCTCCTTAATTTTTCTCTCATTTTTCTAACTTCAAATTTTTGATATTTCTTGACTTAGGGGCTGACCTAATAGGCCTCATCCAAAAATTGTGAAATTTATCCTTTTATTTCACAATTTTCAATTTTAAGGTGGGTGGAAAAATACTTTCCAACTATTAGGTGTTTTATTAAAATGCATGTAGAAATTTTGATCATGAGCCTTGAGATATATAATCTATGTATTTCATGTCTATTTTATGTATCAAATCATGGAAATGCTCAAGAGTTGCTCAAAATTGCTATTTATTGAATTTTAGGTGCATGCATGTGCAATTTAATATTTTATTTGATGAATTCTTGTATGTATTGGATATGCATGTGTATGATCTTTAAAATTCATGTTTTGGATGACTTATAACCTGGACAATTCGAGCATAATTGATTAAATTTCAATTTTGGACTTAAAAATGTAAAAATAGAAAGTTGGTGGACTAAATTGCAAGAAAATGAAAGTTAAAAGACCCCTCTGCAAATTTCGAATTTTGGGACTGTACTCAGGTTCAAAAATGACTTTTGGACATTTTAATAAAATTTTAAGAGTTTTAAGATAAATAAAATCAACCTTTAAAAGCCCAAGGACTAGATTGTAAAATTTTGAAAGTTTAAGGGCCACTTTGCAAATTTTAAAACTGTACCAGACCTTAACTTTAAATTTTGAAAATTTTATTCTTAAGGTACTGGAAATGACATATTTTAAATGTATTCCAAAAATCCAAGTATTTAGGGCTTGGAAAGTAATTTTTCTAAAATTGAGGGACTAAAGTGTAAAATACTAAACTTGAGGACCCAAATGCAATTTCCAGGACTTATGCAGCCCATGCACCTGGAAATACTAACTTAACTATAATTTAATTATATTTTGGACCCAAGGTTCAAATTTCATAACAATTGGACCCCTAAAAGCCTTAAAGGCAATTATTTCAAAATGGGACACAAATGATATTTTCAAAAGTTAAAGGACCTACACTTATTTCTTTTAAAAACCGCTTTTGTCACAATATCCTACCAACCTTAGTAACATTTTCCAACTGGAATCACATTAAAAGCCCTTCCGGTTTGTGAGTTCCGATTATTTTAAACTTAAGGTCCGAATTGGCAATTTTTACAAATTTGGGGCCAATGTGAGAATTTTACAAAAACTCGACCTCAAAACTTTAAAAACCTGAATCTCTGAACAATTTGGAGAATTTAGGAACTTACCTCATAATTGTTCAAGGTCGGGATATTTATTATTCAATTTTTAACCCCAAAAGTGTTGGTTTTTACAAAACGGGGCTAAATTGAAAATTTTCTTTTATAAAGGACCTAACTCAAATTATTTTTTATTTTACTAAAATATCCCTGGACGCTCTGACTTGGAGATTTAATTAAAATATTTTATTCTTCCAAAAACCCTTGACTTATCGGATCAATTTGACCGATTAATACCCGATCGCGGAGCAACTTCCTCGCCTTGCGATTTTGAATCTATAACGGGACTTATGTTCCACCTAATCTTTCATGATATCGAAGGTTGATTATCCTTCCGATAATTATCTTCATCCAAAAACTCCACCAACGCCATAATTGCCACTCGCGTTTTTCAAAAATTTTCCTGAACTGCTTCCCTGGATCAATAATACTCATTGCTGGTTGATTGCCTAAACTTGTATTTACTTTCCGCTGAGTCAACTTGGTGTGTCGAGCTCACAAATCGGAATAGATACGTCGGGGATGGGAAGGCAGCTCGCCGCTATTCCACTCTTCCCGCCCCATCGCCCTAATCCCGCAGGCGAGGGACGGAGTTTGTCCAAGGGAAGCGGGTCGTAGTACTTGAGGTATAATCATGATTATGACAATCCGGGCCTAGCTAGCTCTCGTGGATTTGTCTTTGCCTATGAAGCGATAAGGTGACAGTGTCTTGGACCATCTTGCTCGGGAGTTACAAGGAAGAACGAAGGAATCATTTCGATCCACACGATTCCGGAGTTATCGGACCCGTTTGGTTGGCGCTACAAACCGCACGCAACCGCTACTTGTTTTGCATTGGTTGGCACTACAAATGCGTCACGCAACCATTATCCGCCTTGCATGGGATTGGCGTTACATTTCCATACGCAATCCTACTGTCTTGACTAAATCACATAGTGCTGTGTGACCATGAATCGTTTTCTTGAATGTATAAGTATATTACTTAAATATATTTATCACGATGCTTGTGGATCTGTGCAGGGTAATTCATGCATCATACTCACGCGTTTTTCATATAAGCTGTTTTTCGCATTATTTATATATATCGCCACACTTGCACACGATCACCCCATCCACTGAGATTTATGTCTCATCCCCACCTGTTTTCTAACCTTAGATGAGGACTTCGTTGAAGATGCTGAACCGACCTTGGATTGAACCCTTGTACTCCGCTTGTTGGATTTACCACTTTTTGTTGTTGTTGATGGACTTATTTCTTTTGATTGCTGTTGGACTATTTTGTTTTCTTTTCATTCCGGTTTGTAACCGAAGGGCGTAGGACCCTTTGACTTTTAAGTTGTTATCGTTGGTTGGTTTTTCGAGGATGTAATTTGGATTGTGGATGTTGTGGACTGTAAGTTGTACTTGTTATTTTATTTCCGCTGCTATTTAGACTCTGTTCCATTGGGTTCTCGATGATATTCGTCTAGACTGTTTGGTTATTTGTATTTAAGTTGTGGATCATCGTCGCGACCCGTTTGGGGCGTGACATGTTATCCGAAAAATGTGAACGTTTTAAACTTTGGATATATAAGTCATAAGAAGAGTGCCTTTCAAATATTTGAAAATTTCTTTTAACGGCACTTTAATGAGATTCATTTGGATAGTTTTAAAATTCGAGCATATAGACATAAGGCATAGAAAATGTCAATCTAAAGGAATACAAAAAGTTAGTGAACATACCTCGAATATGTTTGTCAATCAATATGCCTTCCTCAACCTTTGTCAAACTTTACATTGGTAGCCATAGAGGTTGAGATGATTCTTCCTTCTTCAACGCCTAACTTCTTCAAAGGTACTTTTGTATACTTTGATTGTGAATTACAACCACTTTTCTTGGCATTTTTTAACTTGAAGTCCAATGAAGAAATTTTAGCTCCCCCATCATGATCATCTTAAGTTCACCTTGCATCAACTTAGAAAATAACTTGCACAATAATTCATTAGTAGCACCATAAATGATATCATAAATTTGTGCAAGTAAACAATCTTGCCCTTTTTTCAAAAACAAAGAGAGTAATATAAACTTTACCTCTTGTAAAAACCATTTAGCACAAATAGCTAAGTCTATCATACCATACACGGGGTACTTGTTTTAACTCATACAAGGCCTTTTATAAAAATCCTAGAAAAATTTTAAACCCCGGAGGTTGTTTTATATAGACTTCTTCTTGAATAAAACCATTTAGAAAATTGGATTTAACATCCATTTGGTAAGGCTTGAAATTATCTTAAAACAAGAATGGACAAGTAAAATGCAAATAGCTTTTAAATGTGCTATGGGTGTAAATGTTACATCAAAATCAATACCTTGACGATACTTTCGAGCTACTAACCTTGCCTTGGTCAACAAGCTTGTTCCACAATTCAAAAAATTTCTGCAAAATCTTAATCAAGATATCTTGCACAAGAGCATAGTAATATCGAAAAATAGAGACATAATAACAAGTAACACATACTATGCTTTCAAACAAATCATCAAGAGTTTCATAAAACATGTAAGTTCAAATAAGCTTATAGGAAGCTATATAAGGTCTCTTTTGAAATTTGAAAAATTCAAGAGCATATAGTTGAGACCTCATTTACAAGAAGCATATGAACAAGAGCTTTGACAAAGCAACCAAGAATAATTTTATATGTGCAATAAAATGCATAACTTAAAAAATATCAAATGTTTTATCAAAAACAAAATATAATCCTTTACAAATCTTAGATAAAACAAGCTATGTCAAATAATGCCTTCTAAAAGTCAAAAAATCCTCTTAATAGCACTTGTATAAAATACTTTGAAAAACAAGCACGAATGACAAAAATATATCGAGTCTATAGGATGAATACCAATGATGAGCGTACCTCGATAGTTTATGGCCCTCTCTTGAGAAAATAACCATTGATGAAAATATATATGTCCTACACAATTCTTAAACACGTTTTGCACAAACATAATGATACAAGTGTAGGCTAAGAGATATCATAAATGTGCTTATGCTATATAAAACCATAAGAGATAATAAAAGCACCTTAGTCTATGTAAATTCACAAGAGTTGAGAACAAAATATACAAGATCTCCTTTTCAAAATATTTAAAAACACAAATATATATTGAAGACCTTAATATTAAGAAATATTTGAAAACTCATTTTACAATTAAGGCACAAATAAAAACATGCATAAAAAAATAAAATGCATATTTAAATGAGGAGATACGGTTTACCAATTACGCCATTTCCATGGGTTGTGTCGTTCCCATTGTTGATGATATCTTCCCCTTTGAAAATTATCTTGTTGATGATAGCTTCTCCAATTGCTCCATTTCCAAGGATTGTGTTCTTCCCATTGTTGATAGTGTCTTTCTCTCGGAAATTTATTTTGATGTTGTCTTCTCCTTTGATAAAATGAAATGGTCATTTGATGTGTTCTTGGCGGTATGTATTTTCCTCGATTATTATTCCGTCGGGTACCTAATATGACATTATTTTGTGGTACCCTCAAGTGTTTGGGTCCTTTGGAATTAGCTTTGAGACTTTTAGGTCTCCAATAATAATTAGAGCTATTTCTAGCCCGACAAGTATTAACCGTGTGACCCGTTTTACCACAATAAAAACAAGTAGTAATTTTGGGAGCATAATGACCAACATGCATAGAGACTTGATTTCTTTTCACATAATTAACAAGACTAGGCTTATGATCAAGTCCTTGTTTCAATTTATCACAACTATGAACATTAATAATATCAGTCATTTTATCGGTACTCAAGTTGGATTTTGATAAATCATTTTTCATGCAATTATTATCCTCAACAAGAGTACTATTTTATTTCTCAAGGTTTCTAACCTTGTCAAGTGTGGTGGTGTGATCACATGAAAGTAATTCATAAGAGGAAAATAAATTATCCTTATCAATTTTCAAAATATTGAATTCCTTTTTCAAATTTTTGTATTTAACAAGTAAGCTTTGGAATTCATTTTGAAGTTCATCAAAATCATTTTGCAAATCACTATAATCATTTTGTAATTCATTATCATAAGAAGTGGAAGGTTTTGAACTTACCTCGTTTTCTTCTTCGAAGCCCATAAGACATCGTTCGTTTTCATCGACGTCGGAAGTTGTAGGAAGCTCATCCCAAGTTGGGTTTGTATCCATTTGAGAAGTGGATGCTTTTGAGTGGCTCATTTCATTTGCATATACTTCTTCTAATTTTCTCCATACTTCATGTGCCGATTTAATTCCTACAATATGATTATATTCCAAAATGGTAAGTGAACAATACAAAATATTAAGAGCTTTACCATTTAAGGAGATGATTTTCTTTTCTTCATCATTGAGCTTTTTGAGGCCTTTGTGTGGTGTGTTCATCATTGGAATGGATTCTTCATTTACGACCGTGTTCCAAATATCGAACCCACAACCTTGTAGATAGCATTCCATTCTTTCTTTCCAAAATGTAAAATTTTTGGAATCGAATAGTGGTGGCTTGGTGGTGGAGGCGCCGGTGAGGTAGACTTCATTCGTAGCCGGTGATCGTTCCTCTTTACTCGTGATGTGGAACGAGCTTGCCAAAGAGTTTGACTTTGATACCACTTGTAAGTCCAAGCGGCTACGATAATCTAGAGGGGGGGTGAATAGATTATCTCCATCTTTTCGATTTCACTCTCTTACAACATCATCTTGAAGAGCACCACACTCTTCTACAACACCACCTTTGAGATTAGCACAATCTCTCTTGAAGATTACCACAATCTCCAACGGCACCTTGTGAAGATTACCACAATCTTCAACCTTGAAGAACACCAAATTCTTCAATACCTCAAGAGCACCACACTCTTGAAACACCTATCACCTCGATCACCCAAGTGTATTCTTTCCACAAGAATACTCACAAGGATGTCTTGTGTTGAATGATGACAAAAATCAAGATTACAACTCAATAATGAATATTACAATTTGAGTGCAAGTGTAATCAAGAAATAAAGCCTAGACCTCAAGATGTGAAAGTGCAAGAACTAGGCTATTACAACAAGGGTATAAAAATGAAGGCTTGGAGAATTTTCAGATTTCTTGTTGTGTATTTGCTTATATGTGTTGTGTCTTGTGTCTTCAATTCATCCTCTATTTATAGGAGAGTCTTCACCAACATAAACTCCTAACATATGCTCCTTCTTCTTCACTTTTGTCTACAAAAAGAGGATCACAAGATGTAGAAATATTGTACAAAAATGAAAAGTAAATCTTGCTGATAAGGATTGCAACGGTTGGAATTTTTGTTGTCAAAAATTACATAGGGCGACCGGTTGCCCTGTATAAGATTTCGATCGTTTGAATGAAAATAGTACGATCCAGGTAGGGGTTGCAGGGGGGTGCGACCGCTCAAAGGGGGGTGCGACCGGTCGGCCCCCTGCTTGACCGCTCCCCCTGCTCCAATTTTTCAAGTCTGCAAGTTCTGTTTAAATCTGTGCGATCTTCAGGTACCGGTCGACCTCCAATTTTAAATGTTGTCCGATTTTTATCAAAAATAAACTTCAAGAAATACTCCAAAAAATTAGTAAAAACATTTTAAATCACTTGGGAGTATTTTGACAACATTTATAAACATTGTTTTAGTGCAAAAACCAATATAAACAAAACCATCAAAAAGTGTTGTCCATTTTTATCGAAAAATAAATTCTAAGAAATACTCCAAAAATTAGCAAAAATATTTTAAATCATTTAGGAGTATTTGGACAACATTTATTAACATTGTTTTGGTATAAAAACTCATTTAAACATAATCATCAAAAACTTGATAAAAACATTTATCTAACAGTAGGAACACTCGATCTCAAAAAGGAAGGGTTTATTTTACTTCTTGGAATGATCCTTGAATGATTTGCGAATACCGCATAGGAAATGACTGGATCAGATATGAGAAGCAGTGTCACAGCTGGAGAGTCATTGAAGGGAAATTTGATAATATAGCAAAATTATTTAAATTCTATTTTATCGGCACCAACTATTTTGAGGGATTGGAAGAAGAGAAAAAGAAAAGATACAAACAAGCCTTCTATTGCCTCGAGGCACATGATATTTGTCATATTGACGTATATATCATATTGTTCACCGAATACAGATGGAAGTCTAAGGTGGATGATAAAGAAGCTTTGCAGTTATTCATTGCGAAGATACCAAGTCCCTGGAGAGAAATGTTTATCTAGGAATACAAGGCTGAAGATGAATTGGATACGGTGGCCCAAAGAATGTCATTCCTTAAAGCCAAGCTATCAGATTGGTGCCACCAAGTAACACTTTACCGAGATTACAAGAGACTACGAGGAATTAATAAAATGGTTCCTCTATGTTGCAAAGATGATGACATCCCGACAGCTGTGGGTGGTCAACCACGGAGGCATGAAACAATGAAACATAAGCAATCCATACAGCCGTGGAAGTAGCAGCAAAAGAAGTAGGTCTTTATGGAGACCCAGAAGGTTTTGTTCAAAAGAGAAGGCCCGAACTTATAAATCAGGCAAAGACCAATACCTAGTAGGACTAGAACCTCTTCACCAGGTTCAATTTTTGTTTAGAAGCTGAAGACCTCAATATTCCAGCTGAATTGGGAACAGTTCCATATGGGTCCCGAGGACAAGAATTTGAATTTGCTTCGGGCAATGATAGTGAGAAGGCTTCAGAATTCAGGCATTTTCGTTTTATGTTTAGGGAAATGGATGAAATGGAAAGAGGCTTCACAGACTTTTGTACACATATTGACAACCATGATGTTACAATAATTGGTGATATCCATGGCACAATGCTCAGAATCAAAGGATGGACCAATCAGATGAAGGCTATTCAAAGAGAGCACGTCGGATATTTCAGGCAACTATATAACAAATTGCTGGTATGGGAGCAGATCAAATTGAACTTTAGCGATGCCAATGTGATAATATGGATTAGATGGAGACTAGACATCTGAGTGACATGGAGCTTCTTCAAACCAATGTTGAGAAAAAGTTTGAACACATGGAAGCCATGATGAAAGATATGTTCTCTTCCATGCAAAATCAGTTGATTAAGCTCAGCTCGCATCACTCAACTGCCGATTCTATGACTCAGATGAAGTTGGACTTCATCTGGATAATATTAAGCCAATCTCCAGTGCTGATGCCAAAAAGGGGGGATGAGAAGTAGCCCCTACAACATCTCTAAAAGGCAAATGCACAAGCTCTTCAATTCTAGCTCAGATTCCACCTTCCTTATCAGTTGATGAGAAAGCTGGCCTTGTTTTATAGAAATCAAAAAAAGAAATTGCAATGCTTGACAAAAGCAAAAAGGCGGAATTGAACAACTGAGAAAGTAGTATATCGGACCACCATCAGGGTCACTCTCCTAGGAACGTACAAGTGAAGAGTTTGAAACTCTATTATCCGAGGGATATTACAAATGGATGACCATTGGTGATGCATGGGACTTGTACTGGGCTAAGGGTCTTGAAGATATTGAGAAGACGAGGGAGCATCCAACTCAAAATCAGAAGACTAAGAGTCAACATACTTCCAGCACTAAGAGTCAATAAATTTCTAGCAGCCAAGTATCGTGGGGTGGCATCTATGTCGGAGGTAGAAGAGCTGATAGAAGAAGAGAAAAAAAGATGAGACTCATCCTCTTGTGGGAGCGGTAGAAGCTCTCCACCAAGAAGAGGTGGAGTGATGTCGGTAAATCCCCTTAAAATAGACGTGCCCTATTGGCTTGGCCCTCGTGAAGCTGAAAGGAGAGAAGATAAAGAAGAGCAACTGAATGGGCAAGACAACTTGAAAGGAAACAAATGGAAATGAGAACAAAAGAAGAAGATGAGAAGAGAAGATAACAATGGAGATAGGGGGAAGACTGCCAAAATTTTGTATTTTTACACTTCATTCGTAATTTACAAAAATAATGTAAGTGCCAAAGTTACTGCATAAAATTTTGTCATATTCATTTTCAGTTATTTAATTTCTGGAACACAGATATTGTAGAAAGTTTTGGCATCATAAAAAAGGGGGAAATTGTTAGAAAATATATTTTATAGATTTTGATGATATTTAGAAAACTTTGTATTAGGAAGTTGGCATACCTTATTTTTCTATGTAATTTTTATTTTGTAATAGATAGGATATTAGCTGAGTCAAATAGCGGCTAAGTAGATTTTCAGAAGACTTGCTAAAGAATGCAGAGAAAAATCAACTAAGTCGTAGCTAAGTTGATTAGAAGACCTTCAGTTAAGTACATCAGCTAAGTCTTTCAGAAGACTTACAACAGACTCGATCAAGAAATTCAAAGGGGTAAATAAGCTTAAGGACTCATAAACAACTGAAAAGAATCTATTGCGTTGAAATCGAGTAAATTACCTATTTGGTAACGAAGACAGACCTGCAACCTTAAAGTGCTCATGCTGAAACAGTGCAATAGGAATGAGTAAATGGGAAGCTTGCAGAATGCTGACACCTTTTCAGAAATCTGCAGAAGCACTACTACAGAAAAGCTGATAGACACCGGTTTTAAACCGGTGTCTATTAGTAAACCAACCGGTGTTAAAGCCACTGGTGTTAAAAGTCGAACTTTTTGACACCGGTTTAAAACCGGTGTCTTTGCCTTCAACGACACCGGTTTTAAACCGGTGTCTATTAGTAAAAACAACCGATGTTAAAGTCACTGGTGTTAAAAGTCTGAACTTTTTGACACCAATTTAAAACCGGTGTCTTTTCCTTCAACAACACCGGTTTTAAACCGATGTCTATTAGTAAAACAAAGGTGTTAAAGCCTGGTGTTAAAAGCTTGAACTTTTTGACACCGGTTTTAAACAGTGCACTACCAATTAAACATGAAATCCATTAATACTAAAGTCACCTCCAATAGCCAAAATCCAACAAAAAATACTAGTAGTGAAGTTTCCTTTCGATAAAACAACTATAAATTCATAATCCAATTCCATCAACCAACAAAAAGACTATATAATTCAACTAAAGACAACAAAATCCATATGATCAACATAGCTCATGTCATTCAAGCTTTAAAAATGCTCAAGCTTCTCCTACTCAGCCTTTAACCTTTGTTTCTCGTCACGAAGCTCATTCTTCTCACCTACAAACATACACTTTTGAGTAAGCAAAATGTGCAAAGATACAAATATCTTCGTAAATTAGATATTCATGCAAGTATAAATTAGAATTTTTGGCGAGTAAATTTGTACCTTGTGGAACTCCAAAGTGTCTCCTTTACTTTTCTAACCTCGACCATGTGCAAAGAAGAAGGGGCGACTGATATACATGAATTTAAGCACATAGCATGTGTTAGCTATCATGCAAATATATGGAAACTTCTAAATATTTGATTCGAAGCTGATTAATAATTTTAGAAATAATTACAAAAGAACCACAGGGTTTAGCTTAATTACAAGAAAACTCAATTATCTTTGAACATTATAAATGTTGCCTTGACATTTGTTTCTATTTCAAATCACCCCACAAGAAGGAAGGGTGTATTTGTTAAATATTTACAAACCTGAAGAGGCTATTTGTAATTTTGAAAGATAACTCGAGTTTTTTTTTGTAATTAAGCTAAACCCCAGGGTGTTTTTGTAATTAACCCACAATTTTATGATAGAATACCTTGGAGATGCAATAACTCAGACATTTTTGCACGACATTTGGGACATTAGATAATCCGTAAATCCATAAGTTTTGGTTCCTTATGTTTGAGAAAACTTTCACTAATTTATGCGGGGATCTTTGAGAGTTGCTTTGTCAATCTTGTGGAGCCTAGTTCACATTTGATGCATTATCATTACCCATTTTGTGCATAGTACAGGCCAATTCAAATTGTGCATAGTACAGCCAATTCAAATTTCAAAGCATTCAAGTCCAATCCCAATCAAAAACCCCACAAACACACATAAAAGCCGATTACAACTTCCAAAACTCATAACAAATGAAAAAAAGCGGTTTTCACAGATACAAAGAAAGTTAAAATAAGTAAAATACAATTACCATTCAAATAGAACATCAAATTTATTACACTAGATTCCATCTTGAACCAATAAGAATCACAAATCAATATCCCTTCAAGTTAAAGCATTTTAAATCTAAATGTTAAAGAACTTAAAACTACAAAAAGGAAAAAAAAGAGCTCTTAACATAAATGACCCTTTATCCAATTCAATAAAATAAATCTCGATTTTAAGCAAAAATTCAGAATCAAGAACTTACATCAATCAAAAACCAAGATTTCTAGCATCAAAGTTCGGTCTCTATTGACTTCAAATCCGTAAACCCACTTCATAATCATTGATAAGCCAACCAAAATCACAAAGTAGTGCCAACAACTAACTTCAAAAAAAAAACACAATCTTTATGAACCCGTCAAAGAAAACACATTTCAATATTCAAAAAAACATATGGTTTTATATATATGCACGCCACAAAATATCAAAAACAATGTTCACGAGTTGGACTTAAAAATTGGTGAAAAATTCACTGAGATAAGGTAAAAGATGATGCTTACTCAAAAATGACGGGACCCTTGTTAGTCCACCGAATGGACACCAATGAACTCCAAATGACCGCAAAATCCATTCGTAAAAAGTTAGTGTAAAATCGACCACCACAGTTTGCAACTTATGCATAGGTACAATCGCCTAAAAGATGTGAGATAGTTCATGGAAAATCAAGTAATTTGAATTATTCTATTAAATCGCATCACATATACCATTGAACTCCATTGCACGTAATTTACATCCATGTCATGAGCCTTTTCTTTCTTTCGAAGCAATTTGTATGTAGGTCCATCAACCTCCGGTAACTCACAGGATCACAAATACAAGTAAACAGAGCATTAGATTGAAAAGACAAATCTTTCAATCCAATATACTAGTATATCCTGTTGAGTTGCACTACACTTTCAAAGAAAATCCTTTTTAATCCAAACAAAAACTAAACATACACGCAATTTTCTATTGATGATGTTTTCCAAAGAATCCGTAACATTCATCACCCAAAGGTCGCATATCACCCAAGATTAAAGGAAATTTATGCACACATGAAACTCATAGCTTCTCCTCCTAAACTAGAAAAATTATCAAATCTAGGAATACTTACAGAGGTTAAGAAGAATCGGTGGCCTTGAAACCCCAACTTATAATGAGTGCACGCCCGCAAGATAAAGGCAAGAAATCATCGCTAATTAATATTCGGGGTTAGCTTTTGAACCGTGACACAACTCACAACGAAGATTTATTGTCCTCTACAACTAGGGAAACAGAGATGGAGATCCTCTCAATATAGAGGACATGCACCTTTAAATCTCTCCCATTCCTTATTCCTTTTTGAGCATCCAAAAAAAAAAGCCACTCTCCTTTTTTTGAATTGATTAAAGTCACTTTTTCTATCATGATATCAAAGCAAACTTTGAAATGAACCTTCGATTAAGCGCTTCACAAAGATATGGTTTAACCCAAGCTATTACCATTTAAACCAAGAATATAATCAACATCATGTTCTCGTCCACATAAGCCAAATAGTGCTTCCAGATTCTCCATAAAAAACCCTTAATAACTCTTTTGTTCCTTATATCTTGAAGTTGAAACTCCTAACAACCAGCAACACTCCATTCCGCAATCACGTTTTGATTAACACACAGACACACGAAAAAAAATACCAGAGACAAATAATCGAATACTCAATTATATAATCATATTTCAATATACTGAACCCTTAACGAAAAAAAGACAATAACCCCAATTTACAATCAGTTCACAGAAAAAAAAAAAATGGAAGAAAAAATTGCACAATTGGAGAATAGTAAGGACATCTATACCCTTAGGAATCGCGCGAGAGGAAAATCAGTGGAGAGTTGCGAGAACACTTGATCCAAGGGCTTGGAGGCATCGCACCATGAAGCCAGAAGTGTAAAACTACCGGAGTACAATCGCCGACGGTGTTGTCGAGTTTCGCTTTCTATTTCACCTCCTTCACCGTTCCTCCGCCGGGCGCCACCATATTTATCTGGAAGGTTCTGCACACCGCCATATTTTCTAGCAGAGATGACGAGTGGTGACGAGAAGAGGTTGAGGTTGGCGGAAGAGAAACAGACGCTGAGGTTGGCGACCGGCGGAGGGGAGGGGTGAGAGGTGACGGGCGACGGGCGGGCGGAGGGGAGAGGGAGAGGTGATGGAGGCGACGGCGGAAGGGTTTAAAGTTTTTCTGGTTTTTTCGCGAATGGTGCAAGCCTTCAACCTTCTTTTTTGTTGTTTTGATGACCTTTTTTTTTTTGACAGTTTTTTCATTTTTTGGTATTGAAGTGTTTATTTAATATTTTTATGTTTTTAAATATTGAAAAAATATTTTTGGGGTAAGTTATGTTAGTAAAATGTTCAAAAATATTAATTTGAAAATAAATTAATAAAAAATAGTATTTTTACAAAAAAATATAAAAAACACTCACATTTTCGTATTTTTATTTTTAATAAATTTGATGATAAAATATAAAAATATGTAAAACAATTATGGTGGGGCCCAACTAATTAGTAATTACTTAGGGGGAATAAAGACACCGGTTTTAGAACCGGTGTCTAAACCCTAAAACCTAGTGTTTAAAAACTAAAGACACCGGTTCTATAACCGGTGTCGAAAAATGTGGTTTGAAAATATTATAGACACCGGTTCTATAACCGGTGTCAAAAAATCTGGTGTCAAATCTAAATAAATTCATATAAATAGACACTGGTTCTGAAATCCGCGCGAAAACCGGTGTCTATTTTGGAAATTATTTTACAATAGACACCGGTTCTAGGAAACCGGTGTTGTTTATCAAACAACAGCACTGATTTGACACCGGTTTCTTACAAAGCCGGTGTTAAAAAGGAAAAGACACCAGTAAAGTCATAAAACCGGTGTCTTTTTGGTGGTGTCTATTAGCAGTTTTCTTGTAGTGAAGGCTGGTAAACAAGGCCGTGTCAACATAAAAAACTGCAATACAAGACAAGCCAACGAATACTGAGTAAGAGTTTGAATTTTTGTCTATCTCTTCAACGGACAAAATTCAAAATCCTACTATAAAAGCTGAGGAATTTTTTCAGAGAGAATCAAGACACATAACTGAGAGTAAGAACTGCAAATACTCTCTCTCTCTCTCGAGCTTAATCTAAAAATCTTCAAGCTAAATCGTAGACACTTCATCCAACACTCTAAAGTGAAAAGATCGAAGTTATTCATCAAGTTGAAGATGAAAAACTGTTGTGAAAACAAATAGGCCAGGTCTACATTTCTAAGGTCGAACCTGGTTTAAATATGAAGAAGGGCTGTGGGATCAATCCTAAAGATTCGAAGAACTGAAGTAACCTGGCAGCTGCCCTGCGAAGAGTTGAGTCCCAGAAGATTAGATAGTTGTGTGATCAAAGCAAATCTTGGACTGTACTTTTGTAACTAACGAAATTGTTGCATTAGTGGATTCCTCCTGTAGTAGGAGAAGAGTGGAGTAATGATTACCCCATCTTCGAGCTACTATAAAGTTTCTGTATTCTTGTATTCTTTACATTACTGCACTTAATTTCTGCATTTTTTTGATTGTTTTATATTTGCTATCCATCAAGTTAATGTAAACTATGTGCGTGGTGAATAACAACATTCTTTATTTTATGGGCAGTAATTAATGATGGGAATTAAAGAGTTATGGGAGTTTGTTTGATTTGTAACATAAACAAAGTGAATGAACCACACATCATGTTTCTTAGGTTTCACATTAAGAACCAGTTTCCAAATTTGGCCAATGCATGGATCATGCTCACTTGATTCTTTATCTCTACTTTCCTCAAAAGGTTTTGACTATTAGTCCTTTCAAAAAAGGAAAAAAAAAAGAAGAAGGAGGTTTTTTGACTAATATTGTAGACTCAATTTTTCCACTTTCTTGTAGATGAAATAATAGTGGTCCCTCATGTCAAATTTTTAACTGCGTATGTTAACATCAATCACGCATGAACCAAGGGGAAGTAAATTGCACGTCGTATTAATATTGACTAAATCATCAAATTAACTAGTGAATTAGCAACGGGATCCCTTCCTGCAATTAAGTGCTCCTGCAGCTGTGGTGATTGAGCCCACAAGAGAAGATGGCCTTCCACTTAAACTTGATGCCCTTGCATATGTAGACCATGCCCTCGCCCCCGTCTGCCGGAAATAAGCGCCGTTTAACATCAAGTCGCCTTCCGACCTCCAATTCCACCGTCTCCACTCACTTTCCGGCGCATTCTCGTGTTTAGTCACCTGCCAAAATGCACATACAATATTATTGATAATCCATATAATTGGAAAAATGAGATTGTGATCACTTATATATGAACGTAATGTAAGGCTAATTCCAAGTGTTTATAAATGCTTATCTTATACATATCTAGAGAGTGTTAAAAGAAAATTAATTGTCAGCTTTTGGTTGAATTCGACTGTCAACTTCTGCTTCTAACTCTGCATATTTCAACAAAAAAATAAAAATTAAACAACAGCGTAGAGGTCCTTTTGATTTCTATGCATCTCTTCTTCTCGGTACATCTTAAAATTGTAAATGTGCTTTTACGATTTATTTATTAAATATTTTCAATTAACTTATCAACTTTGAGTTTTTATTGACTGATACTACTTATAACTTGTCATTTCCGACTTCTTTTCACTTCCATTATAATAAATGATCACCAATCAGTTCCATTTTATAAGCAGAATTTTTTACAAAGACTCACATAATGTAATACATATGCAAAACAAAATTATAATAATAAAAAAAATTCACCTCTTTTCTAGATCTGTCATTGGGTGCAAGAAACCTATTTCCTTGGCTATATATAGTAGGAGAAGCACTCCCACCAATTGCATACATTTCCCAGTGAGTATAATCATTGTTCACCACATGAAAATACCCATGCCTGCACCTGTACATTATCTTAAAGAATTACTCAATATTCTTCAAAAATAAATACAAAAAAAAAAAAAAAGAAAAGAAAAGAAAAGAAAAGGAGAAGACATATATGATATTTACCTAGGCATCCTCTGAACTAAGCCTTCTCCAAAATGATTAAAAGCAATGGTGACCTGCATATTCTTATCCTGCATGTAATCATCACTGTGCCCTAACAACATCACCTTATCATGATGAGTGAAATAATTATTCGAAATCGTAATCGCTGTAGACCCATGAATCGCATCTATTAATCCATCATTACAATTCGACACCGAACAATGGTCAATCCAAATATCCCGGCCACCAAAAATGGAGACGCCGTCGCCGTCCGAAACCTCCCACCACCCCTTATGGCTGGGCGAGTCTCTAATAACCGCATTCCCCGCTTTCACGCAGTCGTGTATGTGAATCCCGTGGATGATTATATTCGTCGCGTGGTGGATGGCGATGCACGCGCCGCCCGGCAACGGACGCTGGCGCCGCGCCATCGATGGTTTTGTGGGAGTTGACGATGAGTTCCTGCTCGAGCCGAATGACCAGGTCTCTCCTGAAGATTATCCAGAGCGGCTCGTCTTGGATGGCGGCGTGGCGGAGAGTGCCGGGTTTCGGGTTGATCGGGTCGTCGTGGCTCGAGTCGGTGACGGTGTATATGCGGCCGTATTTTCCACCGATTGCATTTTTGCCGAAGCCAATGGCGCAGTCGGCTAAGCGCTGGCGCAAAGGCGTCGCCCATTGGGGTCGCACCGCCAGCAATCGTCGATGGGGTTGCCGGTGGCGCAAGAGAGGTAACCTAAGTTTCTTCTCGACGCATTAATGCTCCTGGTTATGAAATATTTATTAAATTTTAACATGCATATTACAAAATATATATAACATGTAACACATCATTAAAATATGAATAACATAAAGTGTATGAGAAATAAGCCAACTGCTTGATTACAGTTTGGCTAAAGATTAGTCTTAAAAACCGAATTATACAATAATGCTTGGTAAAAAATTCAAATATGTAGGATTTGGATTTAGCTCAAGTGGTTCAAGACATCTCATTTTCCGTTTTGCCCTTAAAACTAAAAAACAAACAAACAAACTAGACTAGAAGTGGTATAATAACTTATGAATATTTTTCACAGTATATATATGACCATTGAAAATTAAATAGGAGTAAAAAGAAAATATTCAGTCTTACGAAGTCAAATCAATAGGAAAAATTACTGTAAGTTCGACATTTCATTGAGAACGTCTATATGCCTAATTAAAACAATGTAAATTGCTAATTGATAAATGTGGACTAAAATGAGTATTAATAAGTAATTTTAATTTCAAAGATAGGAAATTAAAACAAAAAAAAAAGATTTGAAGTAGTATTGTACTCACTGGTGTACATCTTGGACCACAATATCTGGGTCTTGAACTGATGAGGACGAAACGAGATTCGGAGTTACGAGAGTGAACAAAAATAATAGGATCAGAAAAGAAGACAACATTTTGACTAAACCTATTGCTCCAATTGGTGGAGAGATATGTAGATAAAGATGTGGTAAGAGCGTGAGATTATATAGGAAAAAAAAGGCCGTGATGAATGGCGTGATTAATTTAAGTTGGGCATGTGGGGTTCCTTTGTTTTTTTGGTGCCTGATTTCATTTACAATTTGTCATCGGATTCACATTGATTAGTTGTTCGTTAAGTTAGTTTTATCAAATATAGATTTTCTTTAAAAGATGGCCGGCTTGCTTGTAATTATATGCTTTTGTATGATATTGATACGGGAAATTTGGGAATAAGATTTGCAAAACTCGTATGAAATTAATTTTTTTACACAAAAACTTATGTGAGACCATCTCACGGATCTGAATCCATGAGACGAGTCTACTACCCAAACCCACTGGCAATTTGTAAAGAAGGTGGTGGCAATTTTGAAAATATTATAGGTATGTTGTACTTTTGTAAATAACCTAGTTTCTTTAGTTTGAGCCGTGCAAACCCATTTTATGTGTTGAACAATTTCTCTCTTTATCTTTCTCTCTGTCTCAAGCGCGAAGTCCAATCTCTCTACCGCTCACTCTCAAGCTTCAGATTTAGACTTCGATTGGAGATTTAGAGGAAATTTGTGATTTAATATACAAGGGATTTTGCAAAAAATCAAATCACGCTTCTGAGCTTCCTTCACCTTGTCAATAACTATGGTGAACATTTGAAAGACAAAACAAATTTTTTGCAAATCAAATCACTGCAAAAGACAAATCTTGCATAAGGGCACCCAATACAAGCTTATTTTCCACAAGAAGGCAAAAATAGCTGCAATTTGAGATTGGTGGAAATAAGAAGAGCAAATGAACATACCTTTTTTAGGTTTTTTAGTGTCCACCCCGAGAAATAGAGACTTGTTAGTTTTGTCTTATTTGTTGGAGAGAAAAAATATTGAGGCAAAGAGGAAATGATTCCAGTTGAAAGTATTATGCACATGTTGAAAGTATTAGTTTTCCCATTAAAAGTATCTTTTTTTGGCTTAAAAGTATTACATTCTTGTTAGCAAACTATTATGAGTATCAATGTTTTCTTTTAGTTGGAAGTATCATTTTTTGTTCTAATAGTATCACCTTTTGTTTTAAAAGTATCGCCTTTTGTTCTGACAATATTGTATGTGTTGTTTTTGACATCATATGTTGTATTAGATGTTACTTTTCGTACAATGAGAATGAAACATGTGAAAAGTTAATGAAATATGGTTTGTCTTTTCATATTAGAAGTATAACTTTTTTATTTAATTGATATTGAAGTATTATGCAAATGATTACCGCTGGAACCGAATTAGTCTTTTTTTCTCTTTATTGTAAAAGTATCATTTTTTGTCGTAATTTGAAAAGTATCATTTTTCGGTTAAAATCACTTTATTATTAAAAATATATTGTATCACTATTTCCTTCCAGTTAAAAGTACCATATTTTTGTTTAAAAGTATCGCTTATGTTCTTAAAAGTATCATCTTCTTAAACAAATAAATAAAAAATTACATCAGTGATTCTCTTTGGCATAAAAGTATCGTTTTTTGGTCTAAATGTATCACTTTTTACTACAAAAGTATCATTTTTTAACAAAATATTACAGTTATCACTAATTCTCTTCAGTTGAGAAATATCACTTTTCGGTCTAAAAGTATGGGATTTTAGCATAAAAGTATCACTTTTTATTACAAAAGTATCAAAGTATTAACACATATGGGAATTGAACGACTGAATTTTTATAGGGAAACAATTACTGTAAGTCTGTAACAGGACTATGGGAGGACCATAATTTTGATACAAACTAAATACAAAAATAATTACTAAAACAACTGAAGATTAAGAGTCTTTAAATTGAACTCTTTCAATGGATATGAGTTTGGCGTATCACAATATCACTTCCTCTTGGAGTCGCCTGTAACTTTTTGGTTTGTATTGATAGAAAACATATAGATTCGCAAATTAGCTATGAAAACGAGGAACAATGGAAAAGATTGTGTTGTGGCAGAGAATCGTTGCGATAGAAATTACGCTCCATGACTGTATTGTTGAAAAATAGGGTTGGAGAGAGACAGAGTTCACGAGATCCCAATGTAGACAGAGAAAGAATAATTGCTGACCTTGCGTTTAGATCTAGGGTTTGGGCCTTTTGGGTTTGGCGTGGGGTGGTTTTCTTTTTTGGGTTTTCCAGTGGGTTGGGTATTTTGGGGCTCCGTCTCACGGATCTAGATCCGTGAGACAGTCTCACAAGAACCACCCCATTTTTTTAATAAAAAGTTAATATTGCTAGGCATCTCCAATGTTTTGTGTTTCACTTTTTATGGGACCATCTGACAAATTACCCACTTTAAAAACACACATCCAATAAAAACAATTGAGATCTTCTATTCCATTTAATGTTTGATCTTCTACTAAATGATAACAAAATAATACATGTCACGTATGTATGACGGCGCCATATTTATACACGTGTTATTAAAAACACACATTCACAACACTGCATGTGATGCTGCTAAAATAGTTACAACTCACTTCGAATTGAAATATTATGGGTTGAGGGATCCATTTTTGATTCGCTGAATACTCCAAGAGGGGGGAAACAACACGGAACACGCAAACAATGTCAAAAGGGGTCCCAGGGAAGCCCCTCTGATACTTAAGTCAACAAAGTGTAGGATATAATTCAGGGCACAAGAGCTAATTAGCAGTAGAATGTACTTAATGGAAAATTAGTTAATGAGAGGGCTATTTATAACTGGGACCTTGGGTTATATGGGCTTACTAAGGCTATGTAGGCATCATAGGCTCTTTCCGTGGGCTAGCTTGAATATTAGTTCTTTTAAGCCCAATAATGATAATAATAATGAATTTAAATATAAAAAGCTAATTATATTTTTACCCAACAACATAAGCCCCACATATTTTTAGCCGCAATTCGGGGAGCAAGCATAAAGCTTGTGCGTGTATCCTCGACCGACCGATTTTTTTTAATCAAGAAACTTGGCCTTTATTATTACATTTTCAAGCTTCAAGGTTGATTTTGGAAAATGTCTTCAACAGGTAAATTTTCTCTTTCTTTGCACTTTTACTTATGCTTTTCATTCTTTGTCTTGTTGTAAAAATTCTCCTGGGGCGTGTCCGTCCCCAGTTGAGAGTGACGAGGGTAGTATGGGGAGTGTGGCCGAGCGCGTTCCTAGGTGCGTCCAAATCTCCATCTGAGAAATTGTTGCCAATCGCGTTTCATTGCTCATGCGAAAATGGCGTGAAAGTCTCCGCCGTGGTGAGAAGTCTTTGCTGACTTTACGAGCTTTGTGGTCTAGTCCTCCCGAACGTTCAGGGTCTTTGAGTCCCTCGTGTAGTTTTTGATGCTTCAGATGAACTTTCTTCAAAGATGCATTCCGTTCCGGCTATGATTCCGAAGGATAAATATATCCCCGCTCCGGGGTTTGTGGAGCTTTTTCCGAATTCCAAATACGAGAAAAAGGTCGAAAAAGAGTTTAGTGCAGGTTCAAAGGGTGATGCGCCTCCCAAGGCTAGACATAAACATACACATAAAACTTTTCTAGGTGATCGGGTGTTTGAGAGTATCATAGACTCTCGGTGCTTTAAGCTCTTGAGGAAATGTCTAAATCTCTCTCTTTATGTTGTATTGATTGCTCCTACTAGTGACTAGAAGCTTGCTTACTCTCCTGAGGGGTGTTTCACTCTTTATCTTTCGTATTTGGCTAATGGCTTCACCTTTCCTCTGGACCCATTTCATTTTGAGATATTAGAGTCAGCCGGCCTTTGTGTAGGTTAGATTACCCCCAATGTTAGGAATATTTATGTTTAGATTATGATGATACCATATAAGACTTAGAATAGGAAGTTGGCACCTCATTTTATTTGCAATTCATCTTGTAATAGATAGGACTTCAACCCAACTAAATTGAAGATTACAAGAGTCGATTGAAGATTGAAGAGAAGACCCAATTGTGTGTTAGCTGTGTGAAGCCAAGTGAAGAATCAGTCAAGTGATAGAAAAGTTGTCTCAGTCAGCTGATTGACAGCTAAGTCATTCCAGATGATTGGAATCGAATGTCAAAGGGTTTTGCAAAAAAGTAAGGAACCAATAGGATGCACCTAAAAACCTGCAGAGACCAAGGAAAAGCTGCAGTTCATTAAAATCATGATACGATCCTCATTAATTCTGCAAGGACAAGACATGCTAACAACCTACTAGTGGGATTTAAAATATATGTCTATCTCTTCAACGAACATATATTCGAATCTTCACTATAAAAGGCTGAGGAAGCAAGTGAGAGAAGGTTACCAAGTTCATTACAAGCATACATTTAAGAAAACCTGCAAATACTCTCAAGCTTTCAAAGATATTCCTCAAGCCTAAAATCGAAGGAACTCAATCCAACACACTCTGTGAAGGAAAGACTACTTCATCAAGTTGAAGAGGAAACTGTTTGAAGAACAAAAGGGGTTTACTCTCCAAGGTTGCAGGAGAAGTAGTAAGGTTCAAGTTCGAACAGAAGCTTTGGGATCATTGGAAGGTTGTGTGATCAATTCCAAGAGTTCGAGGGAGCTGAAGTAGTAAGACAAATGTTTTGTGAAGAAGCTGAATCCCAGGAGCAACCAGCTATGTGATCAAGGCTGACTGAGACTGTTCACTACTATGTTACCAAGATCTGGTACTTAGTGGAATACTCCAGGAGTTGGAGAAGAGTGGATTAGAGGAATTACCCCATCCTCGAACCACTAAATTTGCTTGTGTCATATTTACTTACATTATTTTAATTTCTTGCATATTATTCATACAAGTTGATTAAGTTATACTGGCTAAACTCAACTGATAATAACCTTTGTTAAAAACAAGTGTTGAAAAACAAGTTAAAACATTAAGGGTGAAAAGTCTTCCGCTGATCAAAAACCAAATCAACTCTGAAAATCATGTAATAGGACTAAATCAAAAATTCGGTAAGGTTTATTCAACCCCCTTCTAAACCTTACAACTCGCCCCTTGGGAACTACAAGTGGTATCAGAGCGGTTGGTTCATGAGCCTTGCGCACTGGTTACTGAACTAGATCTCAGTCTTTTGAAAGGGAACAACACTTGAGTTCTAAAGCTTTTATTTTAAAAGCAAAGTTATTATCATGGAAGCAAATCTAACTCGCATTCTCATGTTCACTGTGGAAGAGTTTGATGACTGAAAAATTCGTATGCAGGCTCATCTATCAACTTTGTACGATGAGATGTGGCTAGTGATAGAGAATGGGCCACTGCAAATCCTAAAGATCAACACTGCTCTAAGAAGAGCACCTCCAGCTGAAGGAGAGGATGCTGCAGCAGAGCCCAGACCTGCTATGGTTGAGAAGCCTCATTGTGTATGGACCAACGATGACAGAAAAAGATACAATCTTGATAATGTTACCAAAGATATCTTTTACAAAACATTGGATAAGGCTATGCTTAACAAAGTCAAATCTTGCATAACAGCCAAAGAAATTTGGGAAAAACTTACTTTTATTTGTGAAGGATCTGAGCAAATCAAAGAGAATAAATTAACCATTGCAGTCCAAGCATTTGAAATATTAAAATGCTTGCAGGTGAAAGTCTGGATCTGCTGGATGCCAGATTTACAGAAATCACAAATGAGCTTTCAGCTCTAGGAAAGGAGTACACTCAGAAAGAAATGTGCATGAAAATCCTAAGGTCTCTCCCAACTGAGTGGGAAATGAAGGTCATGGCCTTGAGATATTCCATGGACCTCTCCAAAACATCAAACCATTAGCTTTTCTCAGACCTCAAAGCATATGAATTTGAGCTGAGAATAAATGAGTAAGAAGAGAGAGTTGTGCCCAAGACAGCTGCACTGATGGTCAATGAAGGGAAGAAAGCCGAGCCAAAAGAAACAATAGACTAGGAGGAAATTGCCCTCATGGTAAAAAGTTTCAACAAGTTCTTTAATAAGAACTACAAAAGTAACAAAGGAGAATCCTCAAGAAGACACTCATCACCCTCCAACGAAAGGGAGGATAGGCCACCCAAGAGAGCTGAACATCGAAGAGGCGAATATCACGAGTTGATAATCGTAGGCCGAGAGAGCCGACTTGAAGAGAGCCGAAAACATGTGTTGGAACGGCACAACTAGACACTTTTCATTTGTCGCTCTTATCCACCAATCAACAAATATAGAAATGAAGAGGATAGAAGAGTCTTCAGAGAAAGAAGACAAGAAAAGAAGAAAGCCAAGTCTGCTGCTGAGACTGCTGAACCAGCCAAGTGCAAGGAACCAACAGACTCAGATAGTAGTGAAGCAGAATACTCCAGTGACACCGAGGAAGAGGCTATGATCTGCCTCATGGCCAAAAAACAAGATCAAGAAGATGACATACTCTATAACTCATCTCATTCAGATTCTAGTTATAGTGTTAGTGACACAAACACTTCATGACCCACATATCTTTATGATTCAATTAGCAAAGGAGCACATCATTACCTCACACACACTATTACATGCGGAGAACAACCAGCTTAAATGCCAAAACTAATAGATGACGAAAGAGCTGAGTACTCTAAGTCATGTAGCTAATGAGAATACAAAGCTAAAGGCTAAAAATGCCAAGATCCAAGAAGAGTTAGCTGCTACTGAAAAGAGAGAAAAAGATCTTAAAAATGTGATTGCTTCATTTACAAAGGCATCCAATAATTGGATGAACTGATAATGAATCAAAAAGATTGTGGAGATAAGACAAGCATATGATTCAATTCCTTTGTGTAAGTCCAAGCGGCTACGATAATCTAGAGGGGGGGGTGAATAGATTATCTCCATCTTTTCGTTTTCGCCCTCTTTTTCAAACCGAATGCTCAACCAAAATAATGAAGGTGCGGAATGTAAACAACACACGACGATTTAAAGAGGTTCAACCCACCTAGGGCCTAATCCTCTACCACCCCAGTATATCCGGGATGGATTTCAAAAAGAAAAAAGATTTTATTAATTTACCAAAAATTAATACAACACCAACTTAAAACAACACCTTGAAGAGCACCACACTCTTCTTCAACAACACCTTCAAGATTATCACAATCTCTTTTGAAGATCACCACAATCTTCCGACTTGAAGAGCACCGAACTCTCCAACACCACCTTTGGAGATTACCACAATCTCTCTTTGAAGATTACCACAATCTTCCTTCAACGACACCTTTGAAGATCACCACAATCTTCAATCTTGAAGAATACCAAATTCTTCAACACCTCAAGAGCACCACACTCTTGAAACACCTATCACCTAGATCACCCAAGTGTATTCTTACCACAAGAATACTCACAAGGATATCTTGTGTTTGGTTGATGAATTACAATCAAGATTACACTTTGAAAAATATTACAACTCAAAAGTGCAAGTGTAATCAAGAATGAAAGCCTAGACCTCAAGATGTGAAAGTGATAGTACTTAGGCTATTACATCAAGAATGTTGAAATGAATAACAAAGATTATGTGCTTGTGATATCTCTTGTTGTTTGTATCAAGTCTTGTGTTTGATCCCTCAAGCTTTCATCTATTTATAGGAGAGCCTTCAAATTTGAATTCCAACATAGGCTCCTCCAAAGGCTCCTCCAACATAGGCTCCTTCATGGGCTCCTCCATGTTTTCTTTTGTCTACAAATAAGACAAAGAGATTAAAATAAATATGGTTGTCTCATAAGGATACAAAAATCAGATTATAGAACAATCCCACATTTTAAGGAAGAATGGTCTGCTGCACAACGGTTATATTTTTGTTGTCAAACTAAAGGGCGACCGGTTGCGCACAAAAGGACGTTTGAAATTGTACTGAAAAATTACACGGGGCGACCGGTCGAGGGGGTGCTCGACCGGTCGACATCACCTCTAGCCGGTCGACCTCTCCAAAAATAGAACAGGAGATTTTGCACACTTGCAGTACGGCCGACCCTGGGCGCGGCCGACCGCCGGCCGACGCCTTGAGGCGCACTCGGCCGACCGCTTGATTTTTCTTCCGTCTCATTTTCTGTTTCAAAAATCATCTTGATGTACGGGTTGCCCTATATAGGCGACCGGCCGTCACGAGACGTAAATGTTGTCCAATTTTTGTCGAAAATAAAACCCAAGAAATACTCAAAATTTAGTAAAAACATTTTAAACCAATCGAGAGTATTTAGACAACATTTAGGAACCTTGTTTAGGAGTGAAAAATCCATTGATATAAAATCATTAGAAGTGTTGTCCATTATTATCAAAAATAAACTTGAGGAAATACTCCGGAAAATATTAAAACCATTTTAAATCATTTAGGAGTATTTGGACAACCTTTAAAAGCATTGTTTTGGTGACAAAATAAAATCATCAAAATTAAGATAAAACCATTTATCAAACAATCTCCCCTTTTTGATGATTACAAACCAAAACCATTTTAACGAGGTCGATTTTGAAAACAAAACAATTTTTTAGGTTAAAGAGAACTATCCGTTGAGCGACAACATTTCATGCAATAAAAACACAAGGATGGGAGTATAGATATTCAAACACATATAGCAAATGCTTCCCCTATCAACATGCACAACAAGAGTAATATAGAAGCAATTTCAACATAAGCTAAAATCTTAGCTTTTCGATATTGAGCTTAAGTATCAATAACTTAAAAGCTCCCCTGTCAAAGATACATCATTAGAACCGTATGTAAGTCCATACTACAACCAATGGACCATGATTCATACATAACCATAATGCACCAAGTGGACTAAATATGATCCACAACTTATGGCTTTATGAAGCCATAACTTATAGCTTCTTTTCGTTAAGCTTATCTTAGCTTTTATGAGCTAATGAGCTTATAACCTATTTCTCCACCTGTTTCTCCCCCTTTGGAATCATCAAAAAGAATGTTAGCACGATAAATACATCATATATTCATATCAAAGAGTACAACTAAACCGATGTATCGAGCTATTTGAACATTGAAGCTTTTAAACCAAATAGAAGAGTCGAATCATACGACTTGTAGAAGCATATGAAAAATCATTTGATTTGCAAAAACATGATCTCTATAAATATATGAGACTTTTGAAATCGAGAGAGTCATGTAGGTGATGAATTTTTCATTGAACGCGTTTTATCGAACACTTGGCGGGCGTCAAAAATAGAAAAAGTTATATATAGCCCTTGTAAATGAAATCAAGCCAAGTTTTTCATCACCAAATACAATTTAACAAATATCATTCATCAACAATCAATAAGCTCATCACAAACATATATGAATTACATCAAGAAAATACATATAAGTCACAAACTCAGGGTTCAACCCAATTGAGCTAAAGATAGTGAAATTCTTACCATTCAATCGGTAAAGTTGAGCAATGATGATGATAACCGAGCTAGATAATCCCCAAAATATAAAATGTATGCAATAAAACAAATTTGGAGTGAAATTTGTGTGCAATTTGCGAAGGGGACGAAAAATGGACATAATAAGCCAAAATGGCGAAGTCTGGAAACAGAACTATTTTTAGCCAAAAATCATCCAGCGACTGGTCCAGGGCATGGGCGCCGGTCGGCCATCGGCGGAATGGCCGGTCGGCCTTGCCCCGTCATAAACTTGATGGTTCTTTCATTTTGAAAATCCGAAATTTGATCCAAAAATCCGATTTTTCGCCCTAAGTTTTAAAACGTGCAAAATGCAAACGCAGACCTCATTCAATATACATTATGTCATAATCAAGCTCGAAATGAGGTAAAATACTCGGTGTTAACGATCATCAAAAGTCCGCGAGTTATCCTTGAGACTAATTAAACACATCTCAAGTTTTTGTTAAAAATCACAATCCCTTAAAAATATATCGAATCTCAATATGTTTAGTTCGATTATGACGAACCAAATTTTGAATACAAATAACCGTATAATAGATACCAAACTTGTTATCCCGAAAAAAAAAGAACGTTTTAAATCTTTGGATACAACAAGTCATAAGAAGAAGTGCCTTTCAAATATTTGAAAATTTCTTTTAATGGCACTTTAATGAGATTTGTTGGGATAGTTTTTGAAGTCGAGCATATAGACATAAGGTATATGGAATGTCGAGTCTATAGGAATAATACAAGAAGACATACTCGAATTTGTTTGTCAACCGACATGCCTTTCTCAACCTTTGTCAATCTCTTCATTGATAGCCATAGAGGTTGGAATGATTCTTCCTTCTTCAATGCCTAACTCCTTCAAGAGTTCTTTTGAAATGTAACCATCTACTTGGCATTGAATGATTTGAAGTCCAAGCAAGAAATCATGCTCATTTCAAGTACACCTTGCATCAACTAAGAGAACCATATCTTGCACAAATATTCATTAGTAGCACCAAAAATATTCTCATAAATATGCACAAGTTTAAACAATATTGCCCTTTTTCACAAACAAAGAGAGTAGTATCAACTTTACCTTTTGTAAAATCATTTAGCAAAAATAGCTAAGTCTATCATACCATACACGGGGTACTTGTTTTAAACCATACAAGGCCTTAAAAACAATCATTTGGCCTGGAAAAATTTTAAACCCGGAGGTTGTTTTACATAGACTTCTTCTTGAATAAAACCATTTAGAAATTTGGATTTAACATCCATTTGGTAAAACTTGAAATTTTCTTAAAACAAGAATGGGCAAGTAAAATGCAAATAGCTACAAAATGTGCTATGAGTGCAAATGTTACATCAAAATCGATTACCTTCTTCTTGAAAATACCTTCGAGCTACTAACCTCGCCTTAGTTCGACCAATGTTGCCTTGGTCATCGAGTTTGTTCCGGAATACCCTTTTTATCTTCTTCATTACTATCATCATAGGGTATCCAATTGATCTAAGGTGTTCATAATAGAACATTTACATCCAAATATTTGGAGTACTTCATTTCTCATCTACACAACTTAACAAACTCATTAATGGCATCGCTTATATAAGCAAGAAAAAATAGCCCAAGTGTAAAAACATGCCTCAATCACAAAATATCTTGCATAGTAGGAATAGACACTATATATAGAGACCATGAAGCAAGAAACACATACTATGCTTTTAGAATATCATCAAGAGTCTAATAAATCATGCAAGTTCAAATAAGCTTAAGAAAGCTATAAAAGGTCTCTTTTGAAATTTGCAAATCCGATATCATATAGTTGAGACCTTATTTAAAAGAAGTATTTGAACAAGAGTTGACAAAGCAAATATGTGCAATCAAATATCGAATAGTGCCTTTCAAAAAATCTAAAAATCCTCTTAATGGCACTTGTATGAAACACTATGAAAAAACAAGCACATAGGCATATGGCAATACACAAGTAAACGTACCTTGATAATTTATGCCTTTTCTTTGACAAATAATGATGAAAATGGCCATTTGTGAAAATATGTAAATCCTACACAATTCTCTAGCACAAATCATAATGATAAAAGTGTAGGCTAAGAGATATCACAAGTAAGCTCATGCCATAAAAATCCATAGATGATAATACACTATAGTCTACAAAAATGCACAAGAGTTTTAAAAACATCACATAAGGTTTTCCTTTTTAAAAACAAATAAGTTTTGAAGACCTTAATTTAAAATACATGAAAACTCATTTTGCAAGTAGATACACAGATAAAAACATGCATAATAGACAAATAAAATGCATATTTAATTAGGGAGATACGGTTTACCAATTATGCCGTTTCCATGGTTTTTCCATTGTTGATGATATTTTCCTTTTGAAAATCTTCATGTTGATAGTAATCTCTCCAATTACTCCATCTCCAAAATTTTTGTCCTTCCCATTGTTGATGGTCTCTTCTTCTTTGAAAATCATCTTGTCTTTGCCATTTCCAAGGATTGTGTTCTTCCCATTTTTGATTATATCCTCTTCTTGAAATTGGCTTTATTTAACATAGTTTCTTCTTCTTTGATCACATGTAACGGTCATTTGATGTCTTCTTGGCGGTATAAATTTTCTTCGATCATTATTTCACGGTACCTAATATGACATTGTTTTGTGGTACCCTTATGTGTTTGGGTCCTTTGGGATTAGTCTTGAGACTTTTAGGTCTCCAACAATAATTGGAGCTATTTCTAGCCCGACAAGAATTAGCCGTATGACCCTTTTTGCCACAATAAAAACAAGTAGTAATTTAGGAGCATAATGACCAATATGCATAGTGACTTGATCCTTTTTCATATGATTAACAACTTTAGGCTTATGATCAAGTCCTTTATCACAATTATGAATATCATCAATATGGACATTTTATTGGTACTCGAGTTGGATTTTAATAAATCCTTTTCATGCAATCAATATTCTCAACAAGAGTACTATTTTCTATTTCAAGATTTCTAACCTTATCAAGAGTGGTGGTGTGAGCACATGATAGTGATTCATAGGAAGTAAATAAACTATCCTTATCATTTTTCAAAATATTGAATTCCTTTTTCAAATTTTTGTATTTAACAAGTAAGCTTTGGAATTCATTTTGAAGTTCATCATAATCATTTTGTAAATCACTATAATCATTTTGAATGACAATATCATAGGAAGTAGAGGGTTTAAGACATACCTCGTTTTCTTCATTGATGCCCATAAAACAATATTCAACTTCTTTATAATTGGAAGTTGTAGGAGGCTTATTCCTTAGATTTGAGCTTGTATGATCTTGAGAAGTAGATGCTTTTGTTTGACTCCTTTCATTTGCAAATACTCCATAGATGGCTTCTAATTTTTGCCATACTCCATGTGCCGACTTTATTCCTACAATATATTCATATTCTAAATTAGTAAATGAACAATATAAAATATTTAAAGCCTTACCGTTTAAGGAGATGATTTTCTTTTCTTCATCATTGAGCTTTTTGAAGCCTTTTGAGGTGTATGGTGTATCTTTCGTCGGAATGGATTCTCCATTAATGACGGTGTTCCAAATGTCGAACCCGCAACCTTGTAGATAGCATTCCATTCTTTCTTTCCAAAAATTAAAATTCTTGGAATCAAACCGAGGTGGCTTGGTGGTGGAGGTGCCGGAAAGATGAGCTTCGTTCGTAGCCGACGATCGTTTCTCTTCACTCGCGATGTGAAACGAGCTTGCCAAAGAGTTTGGCTTTGATACCACTTGTAAGTCCAAGCGGCTACGATAATCTAGAGGGGGGGTGAATAGATTATCTCCATCTTTTCGTTTTCGCCCTCTTTTTCAAACCGAATGCTCAACCAAAATAATGAAGGTGCGGAATGTAAACAACACACGACGATTTAAAGAGGTTCAACCCACCTAGGGCCTAATCCTCTACCACCCAAAGATATCCGGGATGGATTTCAAAAAGAAAAAGATTTTATTAATTTACCAAAAATTAATACAACACCAACTTACAACAACACCTTGAAGAGCACCACACTCTTCTTCAACAACACCTTCAAGATTATCACAATCTCTTTTGAAGATCACCACAATCTTCCGACTTGAAGAGCACCGAACTCTCCAACACCACCTTTGGAGATTACCACAATCTCTCTTTGAAGATTACCACAATCTTCCTTCAACGACACCTTGAAGATCACCACAATCTTCAATCTTGAAGAATACCAAATTCTTCAACACCTCAAGAGCACCACACTCTTGAAACACCTATCACCTAGATCACCCAAGTGTATTCTTACCACAAGAATACTCACAAGGATATCTTGTGTTTGGTTGATGAATTACAATCAAGATTACACTTTGAAAAATATTACAACTCAAAAGTGCAAGTGTAATCAAGAATGAAAGCCTAGACCTCAAGATGTGAAAGTGATAGACTTAGGCTATTACAACAAGAATGTTGAAATGAATAACAAAGATTATGTGCTTGTGATATCTCTTGTTGTTTGTATCAAGTCTTGTGTTTGATCCCTCAAGCTTTCATCTATTTATAGGAGAGCCTTCAAATTTGAATTCCAACATAGGCTCCTCCAAAGGCTCCTCCAACATAGGCTCCTTCATGGCTCCTCCATGTTTTCTTTTGTCTACAAATAAGACAAAGAGATTAAAATAAATATGGTTGTCTCATAAGGATACAAAAATCGATTATAGAACAATCCCACATTTTAAGGAAGAATGGTCACTTGCACAACGGTTATATTTTTTTGTCAAACTAAAGGGCGACCGGTTGCGCACAAAAGGACGTTTGAAATTGTATCGAAAAATTACAGGGGGCGGCGGTCGAGGGTGCTCGACCGGGCCGACATCACCTCTAGCCGGCCGACTCTCCAAAAATAGAACAGGAGATTTTGCACACTTGCAGTGCACCGGTCGACCCTGGCGCGGCCGAGTCGACCGGTCGACGCCAGCATGCACGGCCGAGTCGACGCTTGATTTTTCTTCCGTCTCATTTTTCATTTCAAAAATCATCTTGTGCACGGGTTGCCCTATAGATACATTTGGTCGACCACGAGACGTAAATGTTGTCCAATTTTTGTCGAAAATAAAACCCAAGAAATACTCGAAAATTTAGTAAAAACATTTTAAACCAATCGAGTATTTAGACAACATTTAGGAACCTTGTTTAGGAGTGAAAAATCCATTGATATAAAATCATTAGAAGTGTTGTCCATTATTATCAAAAATAAACTTGAGGAAATACTCCGGAAAATATTAAAACCATTTTAAATCATTTAGGAGTATTTGGACAACCTTTAAAAGCATTGTTTTGGTGACAAAATAAAATCATCAAAATTAAGATAAAACCATTTATCAAACACTTTGTGCATGCTCAAGCTCCTTAAGTGATTTTGGAAAAAGGATCATCAAGTAATGAAGGAGTCCAAAAATCCAAAACACCAAAGTTGCACCAACACCCACACAAAAACACAATCACAACCATACTGGCCTTGGATATAAGGGTAAAGGCAAGAAGCCATTTGAGTATGCTGAAAGGACAACAAAAATAAAATTCAGAAAAATCCATCAGCAGACTCCAAACAGAAAATACTCTGTGAAAGCTAAACAGAGCTACCAACAACCCCAGAGATTTCAGCATAGAAAATCATATGATGGGAATGGCAGAAACTATCCAAACCAAGCTAATTGGAATAACCAAGTGAGATATCAGCACACATATGCACCCAGACTCAAAACCTATCAAGCACAAAAATTCCACTATTACCCCAAGAAAGAAAATGCTCAAACAAATACACAAGCATACAAACAAAAGAGACATATGTATGATCCTAAAACCCCCAAGAAATTTGTTAATGTGCACTATGATTATGGAACTGATAGATGGTAACCTTTAGAGTCAGATTATCTGACTAATTGTTGGTTGGAACATCTTATAGCACTAACCCCTCAGGACCCATGCAAGTATGGGTACCTAAAAACTAATTCCCTTATTGCAAGTTCAAGGAGAAGCTGAGTGCCAAGGAACCTGGTACATGGATAGTGGTTGTTCCAGACATATGACAAGAAACAAGAGAAATCTGTCAAAGTTCAAGGAAATTAGAGGTGCAAAAGTCATATGTGGAGGAAATGAAGCTCCAGGGGAGATCAAAGACACATGATACATAAAGAAAAATGGATTGGAGATCAAGTGTTGCATATGTTGAAGATCTCAACTTTAATCTGCTAAGTATCAACCAACTCTGTGACAAAAGCTACAATGTGGGATTCAACATGGGAGTTTGCTAAATTAAAGATGTTGACTCAAATGAAATTGTGGTTCAAGGAACAAGGCAAAAGAACATGTATGTAGTAGATTGGTCAAGAATGAGTCATCTAAACTTCCAAGAGCCATCTTGTGGAAGGATTTCCTGACTCAGTATACAAGAATGAAAGCATTTGTGATGCATGTAAGATGGGAAAGCAAGTTAAGTCATTCTTGAAGGACAAGCCAAGTCCTTCTTCAACAAGGCTATTGCATGTGTTGCACATGGACATATTTGGTCCTGTTGAACCAACTAGCATCAGTTGAAATAAATGTTCCTCAGTGGTGGTGGATGATTACTCAAGATATACATGAACTATTTTCATGTGTAAAAAGAAGGAAACACTACAGAAATTGCCTCAGTTGATGAGAAGAGTTCAAAATGAGAAGAGTCAAACCATTATTAAGATAAGGTCTGACTGGGGAACTGAGTTTGTTTAATGGTATTATGACTCAGTATTGTGCTGAGAATGGTATTGCTCATGAGTTGTCAGATGCAAGAACTCCACAACAAAATGGAATAGGTGAAAGAAGGAGTAGAACTCTCAAGGAAGCTGCAAGGACAATGTTAGCTGAAGCTGGATTACCTAAGAGATTTTGGGCTGAAGCCATCAATACTGCTTATTACACTCAGAACAGATGGATGATAAACATGCAGTTGACAAAAACTCCCTATGATATTTGGACATGGAGTAAACCAAATGTTGGATATTTCAAGATCTTTGGATGTAAGTGCTTCATCCACAACAATGACAAGGACAACTTAAAAGCTTTTGATTCTAAAACTGATGAAGGTATCGTTTTAGGATACTCAGCTAAAAGTAAAGCTTATAGAGTGATTAACAAAAGAACTATGGTCACAGAAGAGTCTATCCATGTGGTGTTTGATGAACCTAATGTGAGTGGACAAAACATAGATGAGTAAGCTGAGAAGAATGATCAACCAACTATGCATAAGAGTCCCTATGCTGAAGTAGATGTAAGAGCACTCAATCCTGAAGAAGATGAGATTGTTGAAACTCAGAGACAACTGGAAGGTCTGCAACTGAATGAGGATGAAAAAGTTGTTCAAGACAACTTAGTTGCAAGACGGCTGAATCCAGCAGACTTACTGCAACTAGATGTGAGATGGGTGAGAGACCATCCAACTGAGCTGATCATTGGAAATGTTGGAGATGGAGTAAGAACCAGATCCAGAGCCCAACATTAAGCCATGTTTAATTTGTTTCATTTCCCAGATAGAACCCAAAGATGTAACTCAAGCATTGGATGATACACATTGGATTCAGGCTATGCAGAAAGAGCTGAATCGGTTTGAAAGACATAAAGTATGGGAATTGGTTCAAAGGCCTACCCACCAAAATGTTATTGGTACTAAGTAGGTATTCAGGAACAAGATGAATGAGGAAAGATCTGTTGTAAGAAACAAAGCAAGATTGGTAGTCAAAGGGTATGGCCAAGAGGAAGGAATAGATTTTGATGAAACCTTTTCTCATGTTGCTAGGTTGGAAACAATAAGGATGTGTCTTGCTTATGCTGCACATAAGAACTTCAATGTGCATCAAATGGATGTGAAGTGTGCTTTTTTAAATAGACCTTTGGAAGAAGAAGTCTTTATTGAGCAACATCCGGGTTTTGAACAGACACCTATTTTAGATAAAGTCTACAAGCTCAAGAAAGGTCTGTATGGATTGAAACAAGCACCAAGAGCATGGTATGGCACATTGTTACAATTTCTGATTGACAATGGATTCACCAAAGGAAAAGTTGATAGAACACACTTCAAAATTCAAGATGGGGAGAATATACTACTTGTTCAAATCTATGTGGATGTTATCATATTTGGATCCCTATGAACACTTCAGTTAAGATGGATATGGATGTAGATGGAAAAGCTGTTGATCAAACCATATATAGAGCTCTCATTGGATCATTGCTCTATTTAACAGCAAGTAGGCCAGACATCACCTTTGTTGTAGGTGTATGTCCTAGATTTTAATATGTACCAAATGAGAGTCACATTACTGCAGCCAAGAGAACCCTAAAGGATGCCAAGAAATTGGCTTATGGTATCCAAAGGATGGATGATTCAAGCTGGTAGGTTACTCAGACTCAGACTATCTATGCCGACTTAGAGTGGAGCGACAGAAGAGTACATCGTAATTGCCAAATGCTTGGAAATAGATCGGTTTCTTGGTTCAACAAGAAACAAAACTCAATAACTGCATCCACAACTGAAGCAGAGTATATAGCTGCGGGCAGCTGTTGTGCCCAAGTTTTATGGATGAGGCAACAACTGAGAGACTATGATATAGAAGACAATGTTTTTCTCTGCAGAGCAAGTGAAACCCTAGTTCTTCAAGTGTTTGTTCTACAAGTTTTTCACCATTTATTTTCAAGAAAATGGCTGCTACCTACGATTTCGTCAAGATGGTTGAGAGATCCACTCTGGATCGACTGTGGATTTCGAAGGATTGGTGAAACAGGGAGTTGATAAGGCCCTGGCTCAGAAAATAGCGGTGAAGTTGAAGAAATCTCGTCTGAAGGGATTTCTCACCATGGAACACTCTCACACATACCTGGAAGAAGTCGCTATGTTCTACATGAACGCTGAGGTTCAGGATAGAAAAATAAGGTCATCAGTCCACATCAAGGACATCAAAATCACTGTTGTGGACTTAGCTGAACACTGGTACCTGCACTCGAAAGGGATGGAGGAGATAGTTGTAAAGGACGTGAACCTGGCTGTGGCATGTAAGGAGATTGCCAAGCCATAGTATGCTGCAAAGGCTGTCTACACAGCCAAGAAGTCATTGATCAAGGATGACTATCATAAGTTGATGGACATTGTTTTCAAATGCGTGGATATGAAATTCGACAGCTTCAATCAGTTGTCTCTGACGAAGCTGACTGTGATGGCTGCGATCCTGGAGGAGAAAAAAGTGAACTGGGCTGAGTTCATTTTCAGCCGAATATGCCAGAACGTCCTGAACAAGACCACTAATGATGATGGTCTATATGTAAGCTCACTGGGGTATGGCCTGGTCATTGGCCATCTCATGGAGGTGAAAGGAATTTCACTTAGACATGGGAAGCCATTCCATGTCAACAAAAAGATATTCAAAGCTAACCTCTCTAGAGCTTAGAGTCAAGCTCATGCTAGAAGAGCTGACACCAACGAAGGTGAGTCAGCTGATCCTGTCCCCGAGGACACTGCTGCAACCGTCCCAACTCCTTCTCCGAAGCTGACTCAGAAGAATAAGAGAGCTGCTGAAGCTAAGAATGCACCTGTCCTAGCAGCCAAACCTAAACCAGCACCTGCCCCTGCAGCCGTCCCAAATGTTGCACCTACCCCAGTAACCAAGACGGAGAATGATACGACTACATCTTCTCTGGTCATGAAGAAAAGGTGCTCTGCTGTGCCTCACAAGCCGGCTGTGGCAAAAATGATAGAGATGTTGGAGCCAGAAGCTATCGAGAAAGCTGAAGAGGAGGAAATTCCTCTTGTTCAAACCAAAAAAGAAGATTGTTCAAGAAGTCAGAACTTGAGAAGCCAGCTTAATTTGGCACTCAACCAGCAAAAGAGACTATTGAAGCTTAGGAAGAGCAGTCTAAGGAAGTTGAAGGTGGTGAAGTAATCACCACTGAAGTAGAGGAGTTAGGTGACGAGGGTCAGCAAACTGAACAAGAGTTAGGTGTTCGAAAAACAACTAAGGAACATGGAGTAGGAAGAGCTGACCAGTCTGAGGAGTTAGCTATTTTGTCCCCTCAAACTGATGCACGGACACTTGAGGAGGAACATGCTCCACTTGCACCTGAGCAGGAGGAAGAAGGACACGATGATCATCTTGTGATATTGTCTCTTCCATATCCAGTGATTCGAGAAAGGTTGTGGATATGGAAATCGTGGAAACTCAGTGGAGCCAGATCTCAATTTCAACAGCCTGAACTCACTGAGGAGGAAGAATACCTCCTATCCTTTTTGGGAGTTGACGTACGATCCTGACCGGATGATGATTGTGCAGCAGACATGTTGATCGCAATAAAGGAGGATTGCAAAAATTAAGAGATCGAGAAGGCAAAACTCTTTGTCGAATCACAAAAGCCCCATTCTTGCCCATTCATCAAGCCCCGAATTTTTCTTAGAGTCGCCTACCAAAGAATGATGTGAAAGAATTGGACCCTATTGTTGAAGTCGAAAGAGCTAAGCTAAGACAAGCAATAAGGGAATCCAAGAAGATGCATGAGAAACACCTGAGTAGGGCCCCTTAAGAATCTTCGTCTATTATGATTATCCCCAGCCCTGACATAATGGAGATGGTGAAAAATATTCAAGCAACCACCTCTCCCCGTGCACTCTGTGGAAGACAATTCCAGGGAGGGATGACGATGAAGCCAAGGATGGTGATGGCGCAGAACCTTAGCCAAGCCACTCCCGGCTGAAGGTGTTGAGACACCCGCCCCAACGGCCGCACACTCAATTGTACTAACAACGGGTCTTAGGTTTGAGTAACCCCACTACTCAAGACTCACCGGGTGCGCCACCGAGGGGGAAACTTGACCACCACAACTAGGTTGGAGGTGGCCGTGGGAGACTAACCTCAAATGGAGTTTGGAGGCAATGATGAAAATGTTACAGTTCAGCAGACTAAGTTTGACGAAGCTCAGATGGTTTAGACTGTCAGCTGAAACTTCACCGCCATGCGCAGCCGATGACGTGGCTGTTGATGCAACTAAGGCAAATGATGGAAGCAAGGCTACGGAGTTGAGACTTTTGGCCCCGAAAATGCAATCCAAGGAGTTGAGACTCCAACAGATGCCGGAGACCCTGAAAGACCCTAAGCGGCTCCATCTGGCCGAAAGGATAATTACTAAAGACCATGCTGCAGTTGAGACTGAAAAAGGGAATGTACAAGGCCCATCATCCGTTGAGATTGTTAAGGGTACTAAAGGCCCAGAGGAGGTTGAGACTTCCATGGGTAAGAAAGTAGTTGTGGATGTGCCTGCCCCTCATGAAGAGGTTGCTGAGGAAGAAGAAGATATTTGTGCCCATAATGATTCCCAAGAGAACGTTGATAATGAATTCCTGGAATCTAAAAATGAAGCTGAGTCCAGCCCCGTTGATAAATCCAATAAGGACAAAGCTGATGAAGAGGCACAGTAAAAATAGAGTCAAACCAGTGATAAGGCTGCTCCAATGCAATTCACAATGGTTGATGGTCCACCCCCAATAGCGCCATCACTCTCCAATAAAGCTGATAAGTCAGTCGAAGAACAAACAACTCAACAGGAAGAAACAACTGATGCCGAGGAAGCTACTAAGATAGTTGAGGATCAGTCAGCTCAGCAGGCTAACACAGCTGCTCAAGATGTCGATGACGCTAAAACAGTTGAGGCACATAGACCAGAAGAAATTTTGAAAGAAAAGGGAAAGGCTCCACAGGACGAGGACGTGGAGATACCCATTTTCGCTGAGGATTTATTCGCCGGGTACTTTCTATTTGAAACCCACATACCCTTCGAAGCTGAGTCTGCCACGGAACGTGCGAACGTGCTATATACAATGTACAAGTCTCTTCAGAGGAAATCGGAACTCCAGCTGAGACCACTATGGTGCCGATTGGATTTGATTTCGATGTTGTATTGCTATAGGAACACTCCGCTGATGCAACCGACTTTCGTAAAGCCTTCAGAGCCATCTGTGCAGAAATAGAAAAGATGGAACATGGTTTTGCAGCATTGGACCAATGACTAGACAACATAGATGCTACTATAGCTAGAGATATCTGAGGGACAGTGTTGACAATTAGAGAATGGATTAGACAATTAAAGGCATTAAGGCATGAGCAGGTCACCTACTTTAAATCTCTATTCACGAAAATGGTGATCTGGAGCTCAGATAATGCCAAGTTCTTGCAACAGCAAATGGACCACATGTTCAGGATGGATCAATCTCATAAGACTGATGTGGAATTACTCAAGGCTCAACACAAATCTGAAATTCAAAGAATGGAGGCCAATGTTGAACAACATATAAAGGTGCTCCAAAATGAAATGAAGCTGATGGCAGCTGAGTCCAAGGCCTTGATATCAGAATTCAGAACAACATACTCCACAACTCACGATAAGCATGACGCAATACATAACAAGATTGATCTACTCCTCAGTGGGATATTCCCTAACATAGCTCTACCCATTGGTGATGATGCCAAAAAGGGGGAAGAAGAAATGAAGGAAGGCTAGTGGAGTGATAAGGAAGGAGTGAAAGGGAAATAAAGCAAGGGGGAAGGCAGTTCTATGAAGAAGCTACCCTAGAAAATCATGATTTCTAAGACCCCACAGCAGAGTGAAGTAACAACCTCAATTCTCAGCAAACTGCCGAAAGAGCTGACCGTAGAAGAGAAAGCTGAAATGGCAGTCAAACATTCAAGAAAAGCCATTGAAGCTGAGTTCGACAAGGTAACTGAGAAGCACTCCGAGAGAATTAAAGATATTAAAGAAAGGTTCAAAGTTCCCCCAACTAGTTTATTAAAATATTCCCAGCTTGTAAGACCCCGAGAAATCACGATGCCCGAGGCAGATCTAAAACTAGATCACTATAGAATTTCAAACTCAGAGCCGAAGGCTATTTAAAGAACATGACTCTACCAAAGGCGTGAGACTTGTATTGGGAGAAAGGACTCGATTTATGCAAATCAACCGAGAAGTAAAGAGAGTTCTAGCAATCAATCGATCGGGAAGACTCTTTACGACACTCCTAGAGGAGGAGCCGAGTCTTATCGAGGAAAGGGAAGGTTTGGAAGTGGTGGAAGAGGCAGAGGTACTCCACCACAACCAAGACCTAAAGATGTATGGTACGTTGATCCACAGAAGAAAGGAATCAACTACTGGGTTGGGTTTGACACTCTTGCAAATCTGGAATTGGAGCACGAGAGTGAGGAGGCTAGAAGAAGACAAGAGGTTGAGAATGAGAGAGCTATTCGAGAATGGGAAGAAAGACAGGGTGGGGAGGACCCTGCTGCCAAAAAAGCTTATGAAAGGAAAAAAAGGGAGAGAGCTGAAGAAGATGAGAGAAGAAGGAAGCAACCGAGGTGATGAAGACGGCTGAAACCCCTTAAGTGTATTTTACTTAACTGTAAATACAAAAGTTGTAAGTACTCTTGTAATATCATATACTCTGATACCTATTGTACTTAAGTTTTATAATAAGCTCTGATATAATTGTAATAGATAGTATAGATCTGATACAGTGTATAGGGTATACTTTCTAACATCATTGTAAAGTGCGTTTGTAAATTCGAAGAATGATATGATCAATAAAATTGACATATTCTACACACACATTTTTTGTTACTCCACTTCTTATTTTGCTGTAATTATTTAAGTTTTGGCATCATCAAAAAGGGGGAAATTGTTAGGCAAATTTATCTTTAGATTTTGATGATACCATGTATAACTTAGAATAGGAAGTTGGCACCCCATTTTCTTTGTAATTAAACATGTAATAGATAGGACTTCATGAGCTGAGTTGAAGTCAGATAAGTTGAAGATTACAAGATTCGACTGAAGATTGAAGAAAAGACCCAGTTGTATGTCAACTGTGTAAAGCCAAGTGAAGAATCATTCAAGTGATAAAAAAAGCTGTCTCAGTCAGCTGACTGACAGCTAAGCCATTCCAAATGATTGGGATCGAATATCAAAGGGGTTTGCAGCAGAAGACTTGAAGAAAGCTGATAGAGATTCGTTGTCAACATAAGTCAAGGTTTTGCTGGAAATAGGCATGTGTCAGGCTGCTAACGATAAAGTTGTTTTGCTTAAAGAGTGGAAAAAGCAAGGAACCAATAGGAAGTACCTAAAAACCTGCAGAGACCAAGGAAAGGCTGCAGTCAATTAAAATCATGGTACGATCCTCATTAATGCTGGAAGGACAAGACATGTCAACAACCTACGAGTGGGATTTGAAATATATGTTTATCTCTTCAACAAACATATTTTCGAATCTTCACTATAAAAGACCGAGGAAACAAGTGAGAGAAGGTTACCCAGTTCATTACAAGCATACAAGCATTCAAGAAAACATGCAAATACTCTCAAGCTTTCAAAGATATTCCTCAAGCTTAAAATCGAAGGAACTCAATCCAACACACTCTGTGAAGGAAAGATTACTTCATCAAGTTGAATAGAAAACTGTTTGAAGAACAAAAAGGGTCTACACTCCAAGGTTGAAGGAGAAGTAGTAAGGTTCAAGTTCGAACAAGAAGCTTTGGGCTCGTTGGAATGCTGTGTGATCAATTCCAAGAGTTTGAGGGAGTTGAAGTAGCAAGACAACTATTTTGTGAAAAAGTTGAGTCCCAGGAGCAACCAGCTGTGTGATCAAGGCTGACTCGGACTGGTCACTAATCTGTAACCAAGATCTGTTACTTAGTGGATTCCTCCAAGAGTTGGAGAAGAGTGGATTAAAGGAATTACCCCATCCTCGAACCACTATAAAATTTGCTTGTGTCATATTTACTTACAACACTTTAATTTCCTGCATAATATTCATATTTGCTGGTCAAGTTATAATTGCTAAACTCAACTGATAATAACCTTTGCTAAAAACAAGTGTTGAAAAACAAGTTTAAAACATTAAGGGTGAAAAGTCTTCCGCTGAACAAAAACCAAATCAACTGTGAATTTAAGTGTTAGCTGGTCCCAACCGAGTTATACTATCAACAGCTCAGTCGAGTTTGTTGAGTGTGTAACTTTGCTAAATAAAGCCAACCTAGTTTGAGTTAACTCTAAAAATCATTTAAAAGGACTAAATCGAAAATTTGGTAAGGTTTATTCAACCCCCCCTTCTAAACCTTACAAGTCACCCATTGGGACCTACACCAACTTGTATGTTCTTATGGAGGGATATTGGAATTCGATGAAGGAATTTGAGCTTTCCGTCAGTGTGAACAGTTTTCATTCGTTGTTGTTTACAAGGAAGGGCCTGGAGAAGGGTTTCTTTCATTTCTTTGCTGAGTTTATTGTAAGTTTTTGGAAGGGATTCCTTCTTCGTATGGCACGTGGAAGTCTAAATTTTTTTATGTTGGTGGGGCTCATTGGGGCCTCCCATGAGTTGGAGTTCTACTCCTCTTTCTGCCCCCAGTTCTACTAAGTCCCACCTGATTTCGGTGAAATGTCTTTGGGAGGCGAAGTTATTTATTAATCGGTTTCATGTTCGTGGAGTATTGGGTATTCAGTTGTCTTCAGTCATTTCTTTGATCCTTCATGTTCCTTGTATATGTTGTATTGATATTGTATTTTTTTGACATGAAGGGACAACTTCAGCCTTGGAGAGTTGCTATCATACGCCCGAAGGAAGAAAGAGGATTTTTCCCATGTTGAGAAGGGTTCTAGTCGAGCCCCGAGCAACCAGGAGGAGAGACACCCATCTCCTTAGTGCAAGTCCGGTAGGGAGAGGCCATTGGGTTCTCGGGCTGGAGATTGCTCTGGGATGGATGCTTACTTGAGACCAACCCTTGTTCCCACCAGCGGGAAGAGGCTCTGCGGGAGACCTTCAGATCGCTCTTCTAAGATGGCGCCTACTAGTGGCTTGTTCAGTCATGGTATTTTTGGTTCGGATAGTATGCAGTAATACTGGAATCTTTCTGACCCCATTGTCGGACAGTCGGTGCTTGATCATTGATGTTTACGGACTCGCTTGGAGCCTTTATCCTGCTCGTGGATTTGGAGGTTTTCGCAGGAGTTGTGGTGAGGGTATGTCCCTCTCTATTTTCTCTTTATCTCCGTGCATTTTTTTATAGCTTTTCAATGCTACTGCTCCTACACAACAAGTTTTTGGAGGAGGAGGTTCACTGTCAGAAAATGGAGCGGAGGGAGTTGAAGAAGCAAGTGGCGGACCTTGGGAAGAAAGGTGATGGCTTCAAGGTGCAATATGACCAGGAGGTGTCCATTGGGGGAGAGTTCTTGAATCTTCCCATAGAGTCCAGTTGATTGATTCAGAGCGAACTCTGCTGTTGAGGCCTACAAGGCTTCTTCTGACTATCGCGATGCCACTTTAGATGATTCCTCATCATATTTTGTGCGAGGGATCCACTACAGCCAGACAGTTCTACTGGAGAGCGGGAAGGTTTCTATGGAGGTTATTGCGCTGCTCGACCCTAGCGCATTCGATGAGGAGAAAGGTGAGGTCAGAGCTTTGCGTGATATTTCGGATGATGCCACCGAGGAGGATGGCAATCTGGATGATGTGGGAGGCACCAGGTCTTTAGCTTTCCTCGTTGTTTAGTTACTTCATTATGTATTTTTTTCGCCTACATGTTTAAGGCGTAGTATGATTCGCCCCAATAGTTTAGGTCATGCTTTTGAACATTTAGAATTATGTTTACTTTTTTGTCTTTTGGAATGCTTTACGCCTGTAGGTCCCAAGGGGTGTGAGTAAAGTCTAGAAGCGGGGGAGGAGGGTGTGAATAGACTTTACCAAATTTTTTATTATTACTAAAAAAAGAGTTTAACAAGAAAACAGTTAAGTCTTTAGAAAGACAACTGTGTTAATCTTCAGCAGAAAAGTTAACCACTTAACATAATCAAAGAGAGCTATTGATAGAGTAACTTAGCTGAATGAAGTTTAACTTTTAGAAAATAAATTTTCCTGATTAACAGTGGAAGTCTTACACCTTTTTAAAACTTGGTTTATCAACACTTTTTGAATTGGTTATTATCAATTGCATCTACTCCACTCTTCTCCTACTCTAGGAGGAATCCACTAGTGTAACTATAACTTTGTTATAGAACTACAACATTCTAAGAAAGCTTTGATTACATATCCAACTATTCTTCTAAGACTCAGCTCTCCGCAAGGCAGTTACCTCACTACTTCAGCTCTTCAAATCTTTAGGAATTGATCACACAACTTCCTTTAGATATGAATCTGGTTCGACATTGAACCTCACTATATTTCCTTCCCTTCTTGAAAATATAGACCCCTTTGCTTTTGACAAACGTTTTCCTCTTCAACTTTGAAGAACAACTTCTATCTTCCGCGTGAATGTGTTGGATAAAGTATCTTTGGATTAGGATCAAGGATATGAGAATTTTCACTTGAGAGAGTGTTTGTAGATATTTATTGAATGCTTTTATGTTCTGTGTCTTGCTTTGAATAATTGCTCTCTACTTATCTCTAAAAATTCATCAGTCTTTTATAGTGGGAGTTCAAATTTTGCCTGTTCCAACTCTCACTTTTTGTTCGTTGGTTTGTCTTGTTTCTGCAGCTTTGATGTTGACACATCCTTTGAGATTTGGTACTTGCAGGCTTTCGAAAAGATTCAGAGTTCTGCTGGCTTCTCATTGGCTCAAGCTTCTTGCATTCTTTCAGCAGGAACGCTTTAAGGTTGTAGATCTCTCTCCATTACTAAAATAGGTAAGTCTTTTACTTTCAACACAACAAACTTCTTTAGTTGTCTTGAATCCTTTTGCTGGATTACCCCTTGAGTTAAGTCTTCTCCATCATTTCTTGGTTGACTCTGCTGTAAGTCATCTGAAAGACCTAGCTAATGTACTTTGACTAGAGCTTTTCTGATCTACTCAGCTGCGACTCAACTGATTCTTCTCCGCATTCTTGACAAGTCTTCTCTGATATCCTACTTAGTCGCTTATTTGACTAGCTAATTTATTTAACTATTAAATAGTAGAATTTACATAGAGAATTGGGTATGCAAACTTTCTAATACAAAATTTTCTAAGCATCATCAAAATCTATAATATATATTTTCTAACAATTTCCTCCTTTTTGATGATGCCAAAACTTTCCTATAATTTCATGTGCTGAAAATTAAATAATTGAAATGAATGTATCAATTTTATTCATGTACATTCAACACTTACATTGTTGTGTGTATATATTACAAGAACAGTTTAAAAATACAAAACAAAATTTTCTTAGAGCTATCTTCTCATCTTCTATGTTGTCTTCTTCTTATTTCCACTTCTTCAGCTCTCCTTTTCCTTTATTCCTTATCTCTTATTCTCCTCACTTCATCATCTCTTCTTTTTCTCTTTCTCTTCCTCCTCTTTGTTCTCGAGCTCCAACTCCTCCATTTCCATCTCTCTTGCCATTCCATGACCCTACGCTTATCTTCTCTATTTTGAGCTTTCGTAGGCCGATCCAATATGGCGATCCCTCTTTAAAGGATTAATGGCCATGATTCCACTTACTCTTTTGATGGAGAGCTCTTACCTCTCCCACCAGAGTGTGAATCTTTGCCTCTTCCTTGTTATGCCCTTCTTCCCCCTGCATGGCTGCCTCCTCTAGACACTTGGTTGTTGGGAGTATGCTGACTCTTACAAGTCTGGTGACTCTTGGTTTTCTTTTCTTGATTCGGCTTCTTCTTAGTCGTTTCAATATCTTTCAATCTTTTTTACCAATAAATATCCCAAACATCACTAACGTCCATCCCTTCATAGTACCTTTCTGATAAAAGAGTTCGATTGAAGTTCTTCCAAGGGAATTGCTGGTGGAGTAACTTCTCATGGGAGCAACCCTGCTGGTGGACCACCATACTATTTCTTAAGCTTCTCAATCCTCTTCTCCTGGCTTTTGTTAAGCTTGGTATTTTCTTCATTCAATTTCTGAAAAGCTAACTCTGCATTTTCTTCAGCTGACAGGGAGGGTGGGATTTAAGACATAATAAAAGTGGCGCATTTGCCTTTAATCGATGTTGCAGGTGGTGTATTTTCTTTCCCCTTTTTGGCATCAAAGACTGAAAGGTGGTTGGACTCGCAGCTTGTTTCTTCACCGATGAGAGCTCTTCGATTATGGTAACTTTCACGCACTCTAACTTTTTTCTCCATTTTGGTTTGCAACAACTACATAATCGTTAAATGAATTCTTTCCATACGAGAAATATTGTCTTTTGCCTCGTAGAAATACAAGTTGAGCACCTCATTTGAATAACATCTTAGAATACAATGTCTCAAGTAGCCAACTTGCTCTCTCGCAAAGAGTCCTAATCGATGTGTCCATTCTTGATTCTTGCAGACCGCTCCACGGATATCACGGTGATCATATCATCATGATTGTCAATTCGAGTGCTCAAATCTGCAAACCATTTTTTCATCGCCTCTATTTTTTCACATAGTACTTTGAAGGCACTGCAAAAATCTACGGCTTGTTCACTGTTGTTCTCAGAAGCAAACTCAAATTCATGGCCATATGGAATGATTATTGTATTCCACTGGAAAAGGCAAATTTTCTGGGTTAATATGAACGTGGAATCTAACAGCTTCTTCCTCTGGTTTCTTCACGGAACAAAATATGTAACATACCCAATATAGGTCCCAAGGGGTGTTAGTTAAGTCTAGAATGGGGGGGATTGAATATACTTAACCAAATTTTCAATTTATAACAAATTCATAGTTTGTGAAGAAAGTAGCTAAGTCTCTTAAGAGACAGCTAGATCAAACTTGAATGAGAGTTACCACTCATGACTCATGTGAGCTACTGATAGAGTAAACCTAAGTGAAATTAGCATTTATAAAACCAAACTTCTTGGTTTTTAACAGAAGAAGTCTTAACACCCTTTTTAAGATTGGTTATCAACAGATTGTTTTAAACTCAGTTATTATTAGTTGGATAGCAAATAAGCACAAGTAAATAAATATATGGAAAAAAATGTGCTCAAAGTAAATATATTAATGCAACTTTCACTTTAGGGGGAATATATTAATGCAACTTTCACTTTGTTAAAAGAGTACACAATCTGATCCGAGTAAGCCTTGATCACACAACCTGGTTTCACTCCGGGACTCGGCTCTTCGTAAAGCACCCGCCTCACTACTTGACTCTTTAAATCATTCGACTTGATCACATAGCCCTCTGTCGGATTTGAACCAGGTTCTAACTTGAACCTCAATGCACTTCATTCACTTGGTGGACGTGCAGAACCATTGTTCTTTTGAAATAGTTTTCTTCTTCATTTTGAAGTATATCTTCCTTCCTTTACTGGGTTGTGTTGGATATAGTTACTTCGAATTTAGGTCCGATGATTTGGAATTTTAGTTTTGAGAGAGTATTGTAGATGCTTGCTTGCATGCTCAAATTTCTCTTATGTGTCACTAATCTCGTTCTTTTTTCTCTCGTATCTCTTTTTGAAAATTCCTCAGCCTTTTTATAGTGAGAGTTTGAAATTTGCACATTGAAAAGATAAACAAATTCAAACTTCATTTCTTGTCTTGTTCTGAAAGTTTTGATGTTGACCCAACCTTTGCATTAACTACATGCATGTGCCTGAATGCAACCAGGGTTCAACAATCATTCCATTGGTTCCTGCTACTTGCACTCTTTCAAAGAAGACAACTTATTATTTGCGTGTCCTGTCTCTTACCAAATTGGGTAAGTGTTGACTTTTCTTTGCAACGGACTTTGTCAGCTTTCTCTAGGTCCTTCAACCGTGTTACCCCTTGAGTTGGGTCTTCTCCTTGATTCTTGGATGACTCTGTTTTAAGTCTACTAAAAGACACAACTGTTAAACTTGATTGAAGATCTTCTTGACCACTCAGCTGTGACAGAGCTGAATCTTCTCTGCACTTCTTCAGCAAGTCTTTTGCATCTTCTACTTGGCTGCTTGATAACTCGCCTAACTTTCTAACTATTACAAAGTTGAAATACAAATGTAAAAATGGGGTGCCAACTTTCTAATCTAAGTTTTCTAACAATCATCAAAATCTATGCAAATAAATTTCCTAGCAATTTCCTTCTTTATGATGATGCCAAAATCTTTATACATTGAAAAGTGCTGAAACTAAAATAATTGAAAAGAATATAATATTTTATTAATGAATCATTCAACAGTTACATTATTTTTGGGTATTTATAAAAATTGTAAAAATACAACATAATTTCCTACGCAGCTAACTCATAGCGTCTTGGTTGACTTCTTTTCTTATCCTCTTCCTCTCGCCTTCGACGATCTTCTTTAACTCTTCTCTTTCGCTTTTCTTCTTCTTTTCTTTTCCTCCTTTCATAATCAACTTTTAACTCCTCATCCTCCATCTTTTGAATCCTTCGAGTATCTTCCTTATATTTTCTGGCTAACTCATTTGTTCTATGATTTGCATCTTTGTTCTTAGCTTCATGAAAGCCCATCCAATATACAAAGTCCTTTTTCATAGGCTTGATTGACATGCTTCCACTTAGTCTCTTTGGTGGAGAGCTTCTGCCTCTCTTACCAGACCTGGAATCTCTTCCTCGACATCTTTCTGATTCTCTTCCTCTAGCATGGTGGCCTTCCCTGGGAGTTAAATTGGGCTGACCCTTTGAAGTCTGCTGACTCATGGATGATTTTCCTTGAGGTGGCTGTTTCTTGGTCTCTTCAATAACTCTAAAACTATTTACCCAATATAAATCCCACGCATCAGCTAACTCCATTCCCTCATAATATCCTTATGATAGAAGAGTATCAAACTCTTCATTGGACCTTTCTTTCAATGGACTAGGAGGTGGAGTAGCTTCTTCTCTAGAGATCTTGCTTGGTGGCGGACCTCCAAATTAGACTTCAAGCTTTTAGATTGTCTCATCCTGACTTCTATCTAGCTTTGTGATATCAGCCTTATTCTTCTGAAAAGCTAACTCAACTTTTTCTTCAGCTGACAAGTTTTGCGGTAGAGGTGGCACCTTTACATTTTATGATGATCTTCGTAGGTTTTTTTTAGCTTTTCTTCCCCTTTTTGGCATCATCACCTTGAGATGTACTATGAGGAAAGTGGACTAATTTGAGAAGGGAGTCCAACTTCTTGTGAGTGATGGAGTTTGTTGCCTGCTGGTTCGAGCTGATTGAATATAGCTGATTCTTCATTGACAGAATATCAGCCTCCAACAATGACTCCACGTGCTCCATCTTTTTCTCCATTTTCATCTGTAGCTGCTCCATGTCTGAGAAATGTCTCCTCTCCATTCTCTAGATATTGTCTCTTTGCCTCTGTGAAATGCGAGCTGGTCAACTCCCTAGATAACTAACTTGGAAAACAGTTGTCTGAAGTAGCCAAGTTGCTCTCTATGGAGTGCCTTGGTCTGCTAGCCCCACTTACCGATTCTTAACATAGCTCAACGAATGTCTCCTAAGATGGTGGCATCATGATTGTTGATCCTGGAACTCGGATCAGCAAAACCTTTATCCGTGGCTAAATGGTACAAAATCATGGCTAAATGGTACAATTTACGCATCTACTGGAACATTCAGATCAACTCTGATACCACTTGTAGGTCCCAAAGTGTGTTAGTTAAGTCTAGAAGGAGGGGGTTGAATAAATGTAACCAATTATTTGACTTATAACAAATTCAGAGTTTGTCAAGAAAGAAGTTAAGTCTCTTGAGAGACAGCTGGGTCAATTTGAACATTGAAGCCTGCAGTCTCCTCCGCAGACTCAACTTCTATAGGAGATTTCTTCGATGAATGGAAATGAAGCATCCCCAACATCCCACTCAGATCAGAAGAGGTTCCCACTTATCCTTCGAGAACACTACACTATTCTTTCTGGCCAAAAACTTGTTTTGCCTCAGCTGTAGAAGCCTCATCGACAACAGTAGATGTGGAAGCCTTTTGAGGTGATTATGCCTCAGCTATCTTAACAACTTCACTGGCAACAATAGATTCATCCATTTGAGTTACCTTTGACTCACCTACTTGAGTAGCATCACGAGTAGGAGATTGACCTAGTAGAGGTGGCCCATCGACTAGCACAAATCTCATCCTAGTGTACTTCTTGCTTGCATCCAAGTCACTTGCCTCTTTGTCTGACTCTGCTGATTCTTCGAAATCTTCAACCATATCAGAATATTCAACTTTAGAGTTAATGAGTGCATCGATTACCATGGGTTCAGTTGACTCAGATTCTGGATGAATTGGCACTTCCCAGAAATAGCAACATTCCCCCTGACAGTCTCAACCGCCATAGGGTCTTCAGCTACCTTTGCAACAATCTCAGTCGCTGAAAGGCCTTCTACACTCCCTATACCAGACTTAGCTGTTGTTGGGTCTTCGATATTGGCATCCTTTGAGGCCTCAACCTCTTGGATTGCACTTTCATAACCAGCAGTCTCAACTGCCACGGTCTTTTCCAATCCATCTTGTGCCTAAGTTACAGGAATTAAAACCTCTGTAACTTTATTAGCCTGTAGTGATGTGGGGGCCTCAGATGTTATAGTCTCAACCATCACAACTTCACTGGCAACAACAACTTCATTTTCAACAATCACACCTTCGTCACCTAACTTCAAAATTTATTGGTCCATGTAGCCTCCTCGAACTTGGCTACAGTGTGAGCAGCTTCTCCCTCAACTGGCTCACTAGCTGATAACTTTTTGGTGGAGTGAACTGTCACCGTGGACTTGGTTATTTCATACAATTGTTCATCTTTTTTTGAGTTGTCTCAACAACTTCCGTAGGGCGTGGCTCCACTGGGTTACCCTCAATTACTTCCTCCATCCTAGTATCATCGCCATCCTTCCTTGTGTCTTGTCCTTGAGAGTGAGCTGGGAGGTGACTGCATCTAAGTCTGTCACCACATCTTGTATAATGGGAGTTGGAGAGAGAAACCAATGATGATTCTCCAACACCCTTAAGCGTTTCTTGCTCGTGCAACTCACATGATTCCTTTAGGGCTTTCTTCAGCTGAGCAGTTTCAACTACATCAGCTCCATTAAATAGATCATCATCATCACTGCTGCTATAGCAATCCGGAACTACAATATCATTGAAGGGGAAAATATGAGGCTCAACAACATTACCCTTCTAAAGGGCCTTTGCCTTCGCAGCTTGGAGTATACTTTATCAAGATCCAACACAACAGTTGCGTTGTCCAGCAAATCAAGAAGCTAATCTTCTTCTTCTTCTTCTTCAATCAATCCATAGCCTCCACAAACACAACCTGGCCTCTATGTCCGGATAAATAGGGGATCCTGAATCATCTGAGGCATCAGGGACTTGGGCAACATGCTCCTCTTCAACATGGGGCCTGATGGAATCACCACCTCCAAAAATTGTCTCAATAGCTGTATTTTCATTAACAGATGTAGTTGTGTCATCGACAACCTCTTCTACTTGTTCAGTTGTGGGGGTATACTAACAGTTGTGTCTTCTGCAGCTTTGTGGCAGCTGTAGTAGATTGCAAGTTAAATCATCTCATGGATCGTATCTCCAAGGGGATTTCTTCTTCCTCCGTGTGTGAAGCCACATCCATAATTCGAATTGGTTACTCAACTTCAGGTATCTCAGCTGCGTGCTGAGTCTTCTGCTTTTTTCATAACTACCTTACGGGGCACAACTGTTCTTCTTTTCTTCATCACCACAGGGGAAAGAGGAGTAGGTACATGAGCGGGGGCTGGAGCAGGGACATCTGTTTCTTCCTCTAGAACACTCTCAGTTGTTTTCTCCTCGAAGCACCCTTATTCTTTGCGTGGACCTTCTTCTAGGCAGCTAATAGGTTCGCTTTGAACAACCTCTTATTAACATGGAATGCCTTCCCTTTGCGAATGGGCACTTATTTCTTCTCGAGCAGGTACCAAGGACTATCCCATAGCCCTGGGTATTCTTGAATTTCCCATCCTCCAACTTAACATTCTAGACGTTTTGACACAACTTGTCAAAAATGAACTCAGTCCAGTTGACGTCCCACTCCTCCATAATAGCTGCAATCACAATAATCTTAATCTGTAACAGGTGATTTTATGACCCAAACTTAATATCAACGCACTTCGCTACCACTTCCATAAGTTTGTGGTACTCTTCCTTGATAACTGTTTTGGTAGCTCATGGATTCATCTTGTCAGCTCCACCTTCTTTGCAATCTCTTTCTAAATCTTCATGAAGTCGAACTCGTAGCCTTTCAGCCAGTGAGACCACTATTTGGAAAATGTAGCGGCTCAGTCAAGTCGCCAGCAACCAACTTGACTTCTTTACCATTCACATATAAACGGATAGCGTCTCCGTTAACAGAGGGGTGCATGTAGAACATGGTGACCTCCTCCAAAAAGGTCTGAGGCATGTTCATGGATAGAAATTCCATTAATCCATATTTTTCCAAGTGGCAAACAATATTTCTGGACCTATCCTTGTTAGCAGACTACTTGACAAGTCTTCCACATCTATCAGTGCACCAGAGTACAATTTCTTAGTGAGCTTCTTGATATCCAGGGCATATGATAAAGATTTCGTGGGTGCCATGAGTAAATTCTAGAAAAAACTTGAGAAAACATGAAGGGTTTTCACAGAGAGAATTTATGAGAACTCGAATGCTTGAGAGTAAAGTGAGAAGAGAGAAAAAAAGAAATTTGATACATATGAAACGCGAAGAGACTATTTCGGGATTCCTAGAATTTTGAAATATGATCAGCGGTCTAGATTAAAATGTTCAAAAAGCATTAATCACGTCGCATTTAATGCGAGCAACATTTATAGACAATCACAGGTTATTGTCGCAGCTTTTACTGTATCGCATTTAATGATGCTTACATCAACGTTAAACATTCCCGCTTTAATGAAAACGACCTTGTTTTATCTCTTAGTTTATAATTAAGTCTGGCTTTTCATTTATGACTCAATTCTGCTTCTCTATTTCTCTAGTCTGCTGATGGGACTCAGATGTTCAGTTGACTCAACTCTATTGAACATCCAAATATTCTGCTTTACTTTGCTGAATGAGCAAAACTCTGCAGAAATGCAATTATCCTGCCTTTAACAATGTTGAATGAGTTTTCTGAGCCTATTAATTTCGCTCAATCAATCCAAGCTCATTCTTCAGTTCTTCAAATCTTGATCATATAAAGGCTTTGTGAATATATCAACTAACTGTTTCTCAGGTGATACATATTCCAATGTGATGTGTTTCTTTTCTACATGATCTCTTAGGAAATGATATCTGACATCAACGTGCTTTGTTCTTGAGAGTAATATTAGATTCTGAGTACTTGCAATAGCACTTATGTTATCACACATAACTGAAATTTCCTTCTCTTCAATGTCATAGTCTCTCAGCTGTTGCTTCATTCATAAGACTTGGGCACAACAGCTGCCGGTAGCAATATATTCTGCCTCAGCTGTAGATGTAGCTACTGAATTGTGTTTCTGGCTGAACCAAGAAATCAATATATTTTCAAACATTTGATAGGTACCAAATGTACTTTTCCTGTCAACTCTACATCCAACATTGTTAGGAAATTTATTTGCAGATTTTGATGATACCATGTAAAACTTAAACTAGGAAGTTGGCACCCCATTTTCCTTGTAATTATGCAATGTAATAGATAGGACTGAAAGAGCTGAGTTAAGTCAGTTATGTCAAAGATTACAATAAGTCAACTACGGACTGGAATGAACACTCTGCTGTGTGTCAGCTGAGTATGGCCTAGAAGGCAGTCAAGGACTCGACTGAAGGAGAGTCAGCTGAAGAACATCTGTGAGAAGTGTCAGCCAAGTCAACTCAAGAAGCCTAGTCTAACAGTTGAAGTGATAGTTGAGTCAATCCCATGATTAGAGCAGACTCAAGTCACCTGGGGTAAATGCAACAGTCAAGTGAAGACAACTAATTTAGATCCGTTGGAATAAAGTCAAGAATATTACTCGATATAGTAATATGTCAAGCTGTCATGTCTTAAAATGTTTGGCCCAGAATTGTGCAAAGGAATGAACCAATGGGAAACACTGCACCTTGTGTCAAAACTTGCAAACCTGAAATGCCATTTAATACGAGGAAAGGTCAACATCACAAAGGATGCAAACCAAGACAAGACATGCCAACGAACACAAAGTGACATTTGAAACTAGCCTATCTCTTCAATGGGCAAATTTCAAATGTGCACTATAAAAGGCTGAGGAAGCTATTGAGAAGAGGTTCCCTTGATTACCTGAACCACGAAAGAACAAATAATATTCAAGCAAGTAATCTGTAATATTCTCAAAGCAATTCAAGCAATTCCTCAAGCCTTAAACTTGAAGAAACTCGATCAAACACAAGCTATGAAGGAAAGATAACTTTAACCAGTTGAAGAGGAAACTTTTAAAGAAATAAAAGGGGTCTGTTTTCCAAGTTGAAGGATTGTATAAGGTTCGAGGTCGAACCATTATCAAGTTTGTTGGAGGGCTTCGTGATCAAATCCAAGAACTTGAGAAATGAGCTGAAGTAGCAAGGCAGTTGCCCTGTGAAGAAGCTTAGTCGCAAGAGAAGCCAACTATGTGATCAAGACTGTCTCCAGACTGAAAACCGCTTTGTAAACTGATCTATTACATAGTGGATTCCTACAGGAGTTGGAGAAGAGAGGATTAGAAAAATTACCCCATCTTCGAACCTCTATAAAATACTTGTGTCAATTTACTTTCAACAATTACTTTCCTGCATATTTATTTTATATTTGCCAATAAGTTTATCTTTGCTATCCAACTGATAAATAACTAAGTGCTAAAATCAAGTGTTTAAAACAAGCTTAAAACAAATCAAAGGGTGTTAAGTCTTCCACTGTTAAAAACCAAATCAGCCAAGTTAAGTATTTGTCTTAGGCAACCGAGATATACTATCAACAGCTCTATCGAGTAAGTAACTTAGCTGAATAGCCAACTTAGTTGTCTCCCAAGGACATAGTGAACACGGTTGAACTGTTTAAAAAGACTGAAATCAAAAATTTGGTAAGGTTTATTCAACCCCCCCTTCTAAACCTTATACCACACCCCTTGGGACCTACAAGTGGTATCAGAGCGGTTGGTTCATTGAGCCTTCCGCACTGGTTACTGAACTAGATCTCTATCTTTTCAAAAGGTTTTAACACTTGTGTTTTTCAAATTCTTTCATTTCTCAAGCAAAATTATTATCATGGAAGCAAATCTAACTCGCTTTCCTATGTTCACAGTAGAGGAATTTGGTGACCGAAAAATTCATATGCAGGCTCATCTATCTGCATTACATGATGAAATGTGGCTTGTGATAGATGATGGGCCACTGCAAATATTCAAAGTCAATACGACTGTAAGAAGAGCAGCTGCAACTGAAGGAGAAAAAGTTGATGCTGACCATGGTCGAAAAACTAAGGACTGATTGGACAAACGATGATAAAAAGAGATATAACCTGGACAATGTGGCCAAGGATATTCTCTACAAAACGTTGGACAAAGCCATGTTAAGCAAAGTCAAATCTTGCAAATCCGCAAAAGATATTTGGGATAAGCTGACATTAATTGGTGAAGGATCATAACAAATTAAGGAGAATAAATTATCTATTGCTGTTCAAAATTTTGAAAATTTTAAAATGCTTGCAGGTGAAACTCTGGATCAGCTGGATGCCAGATTTACTGAGATTACAAATGAGCTATCAGCTCTTGGGAAAGAATATACACCAAAGGAAATGTGTATGAATATTTTAAGAGCCCTCCCAGCTGAATGGGAAATGATGGTTATGGCCCTGAGACATTCAATGGACCTCTCAAAAACATCTAACCATGAGCTATTCTCAGACGTCAAATCTTATGAGTTTGAGCTGAGAAGGAAAGAGCAAGAGGAAACAATTGTACCTAAGACAACTACATTAATGGCCAGTGATGGGAAAAGAGCTCAGACAAAGGAAGCCATAGACCAGGAGGAGATTGCCCTGATGGTTAAAAGATTCAACAAGTTCTTTAATAAGAATTATAAAAGGAACAAGAGTAAAACCTCCAGAAGACAATCAACACCTTCGAAAGCAAGGGAAGATAGGCCACCAAAGAGAGCTGAGCATCAAAGAGATGATTATCAGAGAGCTGATAATCAAAGAACAAAGAGAGCTGATCAAGAGCTGAGAAACTGTGTTGGAATTGCAGACAACCAGGACATTTTGCAGTTGACTGTTCCTATCCACCAATCAACAAATATAGGTATGAATAAGAAAGAAAAGTCTTCAGGGAAAGAAGACAGGAAAAGAAGAAAGCCATGTTGGCACTCACGAGATCACGAGCCAAGTGAAAAGAGGCAGAGACTCAGATAGTAGTGAAGCAGACTACTCAAGTGATTCTGAAGAAGAGGCTATGATCTGCCTCATGGCCAAAGAACAAGATCAAGAAGATGAGGTACATACACTCTAACTCATCTCATTCTGATTCAAGTAACAGTGACTGTGATACACACACTTCATCACCCACAGGTCTTTTTGATTCATTACATAAAATGATGAAAGATTTTGAACACATAACGTCCTCACACACAATCTTAAATGAGGAAAACAGCCAGCTTAAAAGCCAAAACTCACAACTAACAAAAGAGTTGAGTATTCTGAGTCACATAGCTGATGAGAATACTAAGTTAAAGGCTGAAAATGCCAAGATCATAGTAGAGTTAGCTTCTATAGAAAAGAGGGAGAAATATCTTAAAAATGTGATTGCCTCATTTACGAAAGCATCCAAATCAATGGATGAACTAATTACGAGTCAAAAGGAATGTGGAGACAAGACAGACATATGATTTATTTCCTTTGTGCATAGTCAGACACCAAGAGTGATTTTGGAAAAGGGATCTTCAAGTAAAGAAGCATTCCAAAAACCCAAAACACCAAATACTGCACCCACATTCACTCAAAAGCACAATCGCAATCATACTGGCCTTGGTTGTAAAGGGAAAGAAAAGAAGCCGAGTTGAGTGTCTTTGAAGGATATTTGAGAAGAAATTCACCATGTTCTCAAAGAAACTCCAAAGTAAAAATATGTGTGTGAAAAGCAAACAGAGCTACCAATAACCCCTGAAATTTCATCAAAGAAGTACATATGATGGGAATGGTAGAAACTATCCAAACCAGGCTGATTGGAATAATGTGAAACATCAGCAAAGACATATGGATTATAAGCCAAAATGGCAAAGACCTAAACGTCATTAAAGGTCATTCCAAAGGCAAAAGAGCTTTTATCAGCACACATATGCACCTAAGCACTACACTCAGAAATACGATAACTACCCCAAGAAAGCAATTGCTAGAACACAAACACAGGCATACAGACAAAATAGACAGTTGTATGATCCTAAAACCACCAAGCAATTTGCTAATGTGCACTATGATTATGGTACTGATAAAGGAAACCTCTTAGAGTCGGACCATTTGGCTATAGGTTGGTTGGAACATCTTATAGCACTAACCCCCCAGGACCCAGACAAGTATGGGTACCTAAAACCTGATTTCCTTGATTGTAGATTCAAGGAACAACTGAGTGCCAATGAACCTGGTACATGGATAGTGGCTGTTCTAGACATATGACAGGAAACAAGAAAAACCTGTCAAGATTCAAGGAGATTAGAGGTGCAAAAGTTATATTTGGAGGAAATGAAGCTACAGGGGAGATCAAAGGCACACGATCCATCAAGAAAAAATGGATTAGAAATCACAGATGTTGCTTATGTTGAAGGCCTCAACTTCAACCTGCTAAGTATCATCCAACTCTGTGACAAGGGCTACAATGTAGGATTCAACATGGGAGTATGCCAAATCAAAGATGCTGACTCCAATGAAATAGTTCTACAAGGTTCAAGGCAAAAGAATATGTATGTGATAGATTGGTCATCAGCTAAAAAGAGCACGGCCCGAATCAAGTTGGGCGTGGCACAAGAAGTTTCGAGTCATCTGAACTTCAAGACAATCAAGAAGCTTGCAAGGAGTCATCTTGTAGAAGGATTGACTGACTCGGTGTACCAGAAATAAAGCATTTGTGATGCATGCCAGAATGGAAAGAAAATCAAATCCTCATTTAAAGATAAGCCAAATCCCTCATCAACAAAGACATTACATCTTTGCATATGGATTTATTTGGTCCTGTTGAGCCAGCTAGCATCAGTCGAAAGAAATACACCCTTGTAGTAGTGGATGATTATTCAAGATATAGATGGACGATATTCATGTGTAAAAAGAAGGAAACACTGCAGAAGTTACCTCAGCTGAGGAGAAGAGTTCAAAATGAGAAGAGTCAAACCATCATAAAGATAAGATCTGACCTGGGAACTGAGTTTGTCAATGGGATTATAACTCAGTATTGTGTTGAAAATGGTATTGCTCATGAGTTATCAGCTGCAAGGACTCCACAATGTAACGGAGTACCCGAAAGAAGGAACATAACTCTCAAGGAAGTCGCAAGGACTATCTTTCAAGTCGATTGGATTGCCTAAGAGATTTTGGGCTGAAGCCATAAATACAGCATGCTATACTCAGAATAGATGCATGATTAACAGGCAATTGACCAAGACTCCCTATGAGATTTGGACAGGGAGAAAGCCAAATGTTGGTTACTTCAAGAGATTTGGACGTAAATGCTTCATCCATAATAATGACAAAGATAATTTGAAGGATTTTGATGCTTAAGCTGATGAATGTATCTTTTTGGGATACTCAGCTGAGAGTAAAGCCTATAAAGTGATGAACAAGAGGAATATGGTTACAGAAGAGTCTATCCATGTCGGTTTTGATGAACCTAATGTGAATGGAGAAGACATTGATGAGTTAGCTGATAAGCTGAATCAACCAACTATGCATAAGAGTCTTTAAGTTGAAGCTAAAGTAAGAGCACTCAACCCAGATGAAGATGAGATAGCTGAATCTCAAAAACAGCTGGAATGTCTAGAGTTGAATGAAGATGAAAGAGTTGTTCAAGACAACTTAGCTACGAGACGGCTGAATCCAGCAGACTTACTCCAACCTGATGTGAGATGGCTGAGAGACCATCCACCAGAGTTAGTAATCGGAGATGTTAGATATGGCATAAGAACCAGATCCAGATCACATCTTGAAGCTATATTTATTTGTTTCATTTCCCAGATAGAGCCTAAAGACGTGTCTCAAGCATTGGAACACACGCATTGGATTCAGGCCATGCAAGAAGAGCTGAATAAGTTTGAAAGAAACAAAGTATGGGAATTAGTTCAAAGGCCAACCCACCAAAATGTTATTGGTACTAAGTGGGTTTTCAGAAACAAGATAAATGAGGAAGGATCTATTGTAAGAAACAAAGCAAGATTGGTAGCCAAATGGTATTGCCAAGAAGAAGGTATAGACTTTGATGAAACCTTTGCTCCTGTTGTCAGATTAGAAGCAATAAGGATGTTTCTTGCTTATGCTACACATAAGAACTTCACTGTATATCAAATGGATGTGAATGGTGCATCTCTAAGTAGACTGTTAGAGGAAGAAATCTATGTTGAACAACCTCCAGGTTTTGAGCAGAAAACTATTGGAGAAAAGATTTAAGTTCGCCAAGAATATTTTGGTTCATACAATTGAAAGTGTACAGTGTAGTTTATTGGATAATGACAAGCAAGGTCGTATTCCTCAGGGATAGAATCTCGAAACACTTAGGCTATAATAACATTGTATTCCAATTTTATGGAAGCGACCAAAAATTTGAATATTTTAATCTAATAAAAATCGAAATTAAAAGAAATAAAATAAAAAATAAATTTCTGAACCTTAGGCACATAATCTCAACATGCTTCTTCAATATTAAATGCGAATAAAGTTTTAAAAATCAATTCATGCAATTCTACGGGTTCAATTTCTAAAATAGTTTATTGTGCACATAAACAGTAGATTAACAATAATTGCAGTCTCCCAATCCATCACAACTATTATTAACTCCCAAAAGATCTTTGAATTGAAGTACTCCCCACAAATAGAAGTAGTCTCCCGATACATTACTCTATTTATGTCTGAATTCAATTTTCGTCTTAATAGAACTCACCTCCCGGATTATGGACTAGAAGTATGGCATGCAAATTATTGATCAGATAAAAAGAAGTTATAAATAAGCACTCGAATTCATAAAATAGAAAGCATGAATTAATTAAGAAAATAAATAATCATATTTAACATAAAGCAACAATTTTGATTATGCCCCTAAGATCCGAAAGATTTGCCAAACATTGATTACAAACTCATAGACAAATTTGAATCAACATTATGACATTGTTTAAGCACAAAGAAGAGATCTTAGACATAGAAAGAAAACCCCTTCTTGTCAGGATGGATTCTCCTTCCAAGCCTTCGAAGCTCTTGTGCTCCCTAGATGTGAAAGCCCTGTGGTGTTCTTCGCGACCTAGCCTTTTGCTCTCAGAAGATCTTCGATTCCTTCGTTCCTGTGTTATTTGATGTGTTTTTATTGTATGGAATGATCTATTTTCATGCATAGCTTTGGGTCCCTTTTATAGATGCTTGGAGAGATCACTTGCAGAGTTTGAGTAGGAAAAGGAGACCGATTCAGCCCCAGTTACGTTGCACGCCTGTGTCATCCCACACGTTTGGGTCGTGCGATGGAATTTGATCTTGGGATGGTCCTTAAAGTTGTAGATCTTTTTCGTAGCTTTCCATAGCCACTTGAATCACCTCAATATCAATTTTGTAGAGGAAGTTTTGGCTAATATACTAAACTCTACCAGTGCTTGAAACTGTTAGCGCGTTTTGACCTTTTTGAAGGAAATTATCTTTTTTTTTGCCATCCATGCTTCTTTCCTTCACATTTTTGCTCGTACCTTGTCTTTTTACATATAATTTGAAACATGCTATCATCTTTTGTCCAATTTTGCTCCATTTTCTGCAAAATTCACAAGAGTACGCAGTATCACACCCAACAAGGGAAACCAAGTAAAACACACTGAATATGCGTGCAAATGCATCAAATATATATCATTTTAAACCCTCAAATGCACGCATATTTTTACACTCATCAAAATCCACCAAAGTTATAGCATTGCTCGTCCTCGACCAAATTAAGAAAATTAATTCAAGGGGTAAAAACAAACGAACACCCAAGAACACAATGAACATTAAATAGCATTTTACTTCATACTCAAGGAAACCATGTAATTCATCATCAAGAAGTCACCATTCATAAACTTGGCATAATTTAACACTCTCTCGGGTACTTGGCATCGCGGCTCACAAGTAAATGGTGTATCACTCTACTCTCAAAAGTGTATGGTAAGTGTTTACGCTCAAATTCAATTCATAGAAAGTAGAACTACCATAGGCTTGCAAATCGTCTAACATCTCGACCACTTTTGTGTGCACAATCTAAGAATCAAAAAGGGCTTTTACTAGGTTGTAAAGTACGCTCTTTGGTAAGGGTAGGGAAATTTGGATTAAGTGACTTAACTTGAGCAAATAGAAATTTAAGCATATAGACTTGCAATTCACCAACCCAATTTCAACATATCAGTTTTCTTTTTCAACTCAATTTCACCCTCATTTCTCCTTTTTCATTCTTAGGCCTTTTTTTTTTGCCTCCAGCTCTTATTTTTTTCACAATTTTAAGAATTTTCTTTTGCTTTTGTCAATTATCTCTATTTTGTTTTGAGCTTCATGTAATTTGTTCATTAACCAGATACTGCTCATCCCTCTTTCTTTTGCCAACTTCCTCTCTTTTTTCATAAATTTTTGCCACTTGTCCCCCAAACTTGTTCATTTTCATAAGCCCAAGAAATGTCAGAGATAAAACATGTTTAAATTTTAAAGATCAGTGTGGCTCACAATAAAAGTTTTGGCTCAAAATTGGCTAACTACGGAATAATTAGTTCATAGGTAGGCTTTTTAGGCTAAGTAGGCTAAACAAAGATGACCTTATATCAAAAATTGCACACACACATGGCTTCAATGAAGATACCAGAGCAAGTTCTAGAGTTCTATCAATCATGAATGACACACTCAAGAAAAAATAAGTTTGCATAATATAAAGCAGTTTAAGAGACAAAAGCTCACATGCTTATTTTTCGCAACATGCTCAAATACCCAATTTTCTTAATAAGTACCAAGAAAATAAATAACTTTTCTCCTAAGATTTTATTACATTATTTTCCCACAAGTATGTTATCCCATGCCATAAAATATTCATAGTAAAATCATAGGGAACTGGGCATAAAAACTGAATTAAAACCACACACAAAAGCAATTAAATGTGCTAAAGCGGTAAACGTGTTAAAACATAATAAACTAAAAATAAAAAAAATAAAAAAATTAAAAATTAATGCAAATTTTTATGCTCTACATGCAATCCTAGATTCAATGCAAAATATGCAACAGTACTAATTTACGCATTCTTGACAACCCCCCAAAAATTAATATATGCTTCGTCCCAAACATATGAGGAAATTTTCAAAAGAAAGAGGAATGCGTAAAGAGTACTTACCTGGATAGTCCCTGTGAAGCCGGGAGCTCGTCCATCGAATTGGGAACTGAAGGAGCAGTTCGCACGGTCGGGTCGTGTGCGCCAGTCATGTTTTTTTTTCTTTTTACTTTTTTGTTTTTTTTTTCGTTTTTTTCTTGTCTTTTTTTTTTCTATTTTTTAACCATCGGGGTTTGTCACGACGTTTCTTGGGTTGCCTCTCACAAAGCACTAAGTTTTTCGTCTTCAACCAGACTCAGATTTCTAGCATCACTTTTGTTGAACCGTGTCGGTCGAAATCCTTGAGCCCTCATATTATGTACCATCCATCAGACAAATGGCGTTGCACTATTTTCTCGGATTAAGTATTGCCTGGGAATTTGCCCTTTTGATGTTGGCCTCCCACTGCAGTTGCGATTGGGCTTCTTGTACCTTCAAAGATTCCAGTCTCGTATTCAACAAAATGATGTTAGAAAAGAAAAATAAAAAACTCAAAAAAATAAAAAAAGTATATACAAAAAATATGCTACAATTAAGATTGAATTACTTATTACTATATCTAAGTAGAATCTAATCAATCCCGAAACGCGCGCAAAAACTTGTTCGCCAAAAATATTTTGGTCCATACAATGCAAGTGTAAAGTGTAGTTTATAGAATAATGACAAGCAAGGTCGTATTCCATAGGGATTAAATCTCAAACACTTAGGCTATAATAATATCGTATTCTAATTTTATTGATGTTTAAAATTTGAGTATTTTAATCTAATAAAAATCAAAATTAAACAAAATAAAATAAAAATAAATTTGTGAACCCCACAGTCTTTTTAACATCTTTAGGAGCAACCTTAGGCACATAATCTCAACATGCTTCTTCAATATTAAATGCGAATAAAGTTTTAAAAACCAATTCATGCAATTCTATGGTTTCAATTCCTAAAATAGTTTATTGTGCACATAAACAATAGATTAATAATAATTGCGGTCTCCGATCCATCACAATCGTTATTAACTCCCAAAAGATCGTTGAATTGAAGTACTCCCCACAAATAAAAGTAGTCTCCGATACATTACTCTATTTATGTCCAATTCGATTTTCGCCTTACTAGAACTCACCTCCGGATTATGGACTAGAAGTATGACATGCAAATTATTGATCGGATAAAAAGTAATTATAAATAAGCACTCGAATTCATAAAATAGAAAGCATGAATTAATTAAGAAAATAAATAATCATATTTAACATAAAGCAACAGTTTCGATTATGCTCCTAAGATCCGAATCATATGCCAAACATTGATTACAAACTCATAGACAAATTGGAATCAACATTATGACATTGTTTAAGCACAGAGAAGAAATCTTAGACATTGAAAGAAACCCCTTCTTGTCAGGATGGATTCTCCTTCCAAGCCTTCGAAGCTCTTGTGCTCCCTAGATGTGAATGCCTTGTGGTGTTCTTTGCGACCTAGCCTTTTGCTCTTAGAAGATCTTCGATTCCTTTGTTCCTGTGTTATTTGATGTGTTTTTGCTGTATGGAATGATGTATTTTCGTGCATTGCCTTGGGTCCCTTTTATAGATGCTTGGAGAGATCCCTTGCAGAGTTTGAGTAGGAAAAGGAGACCAATTCAGCCCCAATTACGGCGCACGCTCGTGTAATCTTATATGGTCAGGTCGTGCGATCAGCATTTGATCTTGGGATCTTAGTGAAAGTTGCAGATCATTCTCTTCGCTTTCCATTTCCACTTGAATCACCTCAATATCAATTTTGTAGAGGACGTTATGGCCAAAATACTAAACCCTACCAGTGTTGGAAATTGTTAGCGCGTTTTGACATTTTTGAAGGAAATTCTCTTTTCTTTGACCGTCCATGCTTCTTTCCTTCAATTTTTTGCACGTACCTTGTCTTTATACATATCATTTGAAACATGCTATCATCTTTTGTCCAATTTAGCTCCATTTTTTGCCAAATTTACAAGAGTACGCAGTATCACGCCCAACAAGGGAAACCAAGTAAAACACACTGAATATGCGTGCAAATGCATCAAATATATATCAATTTAAACATTCAAATGCACGTATATTTTACACTCATCAAAATCCCTCATACTTAAAGCATTGCTTGTCCTCGAGCAAATTAAGAAAATTAATACAAGGGGTAAAAACGAACGGACACCAAAGAACACTATGAACATTAAATAGCATTTGACTTCATACTAAAGGAAACCATGTTATTCATCATCAAGAAGTCACCATTCATAAACTCGGCATAATTTAATACTCTCTCGGGTACTTGACATCGCGACTCACAAGTAAATGGTGTATCACTCTACTCTCGAAAGTGTATGGTAAGTGTTTACGCTCAAATTCAATTCATAGAAAGTAGAACTACCATAAGCTTGTAAATCGTCTAACATCTCGACCACTTTTGTGTGCACAATCTAAGAATCAAAAATGGCTTTTATTAGGTTGTAATGTAGGCTCTTTGGTAAGGGTAGGGAGATTTGGATTAAGTGACTTGACTTGAGCAAATAGAAATTTAAGCATACAAACTTGCAATTCACCAACCCAATTTCAACATAATATCAGTTTTCTTTTTCAACTCAATTCCACCCTTATTTCTTCATTTTCATTCTTAGGTCTTTTTTTATTTATTTTTTTTATCCTCAAGCTCTTATTTTTTCACAATTTTAAGAATTTTTAATTTACATCAAAAGAGAGCCATATGACTGCAGCTAAGAGAATCCTAAGGTATTTGAAGGAATGCCAGGAAGTCGGCTTATGCTATCCAAAGGAATGAGGATTCAATCTGGTAGGATACTCAGACTCAGAATATGCTAGATGTAGAGTTGACAGGAAGAGTACTTCAGGTACATGTCAAATGCTTTGAAAAGGTTGGTTTCTTGGTTCAGCAAGAAATAAAACTCTATAGCTACATCCACAGCTGAAGCAGAGTACATAGTTGCGGGCAGCTGTTGTGCCCAAGTCTTATGGATGAGACAACAGCTGCCATCAGTTTCATCTCTGTATGGAGCGCCTTAATTTGTTGTTCAACATTGGCCTCCATTCTTGTAATTTTGGATTTGTGTCGAAGCTTCTTCCATCCTAATATGTTGTCCCTTTTCCGTTGCTAGAACTTGAGGATATCTAAGCTCCAGATCACCATTTTCGCGAATAGTGACTTAAAGTAGGTGACCTGATCACACCTCAATGCCTTGACCTGTCCAACCCATTCACGAATTCTCAGTATAAACCCTCGGATGTCTCCAGTGATGGTAGCATCCCTGTCGTTTAGCCTTTGGTCTAATGCTGCAAAGCCATGCTCCATCTTCTCAATTTCAGCACAGATGGCTTTGAAGGCTTTCCGAAAGTCGGCTGTCTCAGTGGACTGATCCTCTGGCCATACATCATCGAAGTCAAAACCAATAGGCACCATGGAAGTTTCAGCTAGAGCTTTGAGTTCTTCTTGAGGGACTTGGACAATATATCTGGCTTATTCCGCGGCTGACTCGTCTTCAAAAGGAATTTGGGCTTCAAACGGAAAATATTCCGCAAACAAATCTTCAAGGAAGATAGGTATGTCAACATTTTAGGCTTGTGGATCATTCCCCTTTTCTTTCAGTAGGTTCTCAACTCTATGTAGCTCAACTATTTCAGCGTCATCGGCATCTTGAGCAGCTGTGTTACCCTGCTGAGCTAACTGATCCTCAGTTGTCTTAACAACTTCCTCGGCATCAATTGTTGCTTCCTGTTGAGTTGACTAGTCCTTGGTTGATTTATCAACTTCATCGGAGTGTGATGATGCCATAGTAGGTGGCGCATCAACTAGGATACTTCATCGGAACAACTTTATCACTAACTTGGCGCCGTGTTGCCTGTGCATCCTCACCAGTTGTGTCCTTGTTGGATGTATCAATGGGACTGGACTCAACTTCATTATCAGATTCCATGAATCCAGTATCGGTATTCTCCAGGGAATCATGAAGGGCGCTGATCTCTTCTTCTTTTCAGCAACCTCCACCTGAGGAGCAGGCTCTTCCTCAATAACTTTTTTACCTAGGGAAGTCTCAAACTCCTTTAGGACTTCGTTACCCTCAGCAGTCTCAACTACTGATTGGGCTTGTACATCCATGTGTGTAGTCTCAACCGCAACAAGGTCTTCTACACGTGTCCCTTCAGCAGATGGAGTTGCTTTGGGGTCTTCAATGGCATTCGTCGGAGTCTCAACTCCTTGGATTGCACTTTAAGGACCAGGAGTCTCAACTCCCATGGCCTCACTTCCATCATGTGCCTTAGCTGCATCAGCATCATCATTGGCTTTCATTGCAGCTGAAGTTTCAGCTGAGACAGTCAGAACCATCTGAGCTTCCTCAACTTTACTCTGCCAAACGTTAAGGTTCTCTCTTTCGCCTCCTAACTCCATTGTTGGTTGGTATCCCACATCATCCTCCGACCTAGCTGTGGTGGTCTGAGTTTCCCCCTCAGCTGGCGCAACAACTGAGTCTTGAGTAGTGGGGTTACTTAAAACCTGAGACCCGGTTGTTATTCCAGTTGAGTGTTCACTGTCGGGGCAGTGTCTCAACACCTTCTACTGGAATTAGCTTGGCTAAGGTGCCCGCTTCATCACCTTTCTTAGCTTCATCTGGTTTTCCTGGTGCCATCTTTTCGAGTGCACGGGTGATGTGGTGGCGACAATGGTTCGCACCACATCCATGACATTAGGGACATAAGAGATTTGAGAAAACTCTCCTGGACCCTCTTGCATTTGTTGCTCGTGCATCACTTTTGATTCTCTGATAGCTTGCTAGAACTCAGCTTTCTTGGTCGAAAAAGAGGTCGATTTCTTTTATATGTCATCACATCGCTCTTTGTCACCGATTCAGGGCATGCTCAGGTGCATCAGTAAATGGGCAAGAGTGGGGCTTTTGCGCTTCAACAATGGCCTTAGCATTTGCAGCTTCCCTTATTTTAGCATCTTCATTGATGGCGGTCAGCATATGTTCACAACTGTCATCATCCAGTGCAGAGCGTACATCAACTCCCAAAAAGAAAAGGACGTATTATTCCTCCTCAATGAATTCTGGCTATTGAAACTGGGATCTGGCTCACTTAGTTTCCCTGATCTCCATATTCACAAACTTTCTCTAATCTCAGGGTATGTTGGAGATAACATCACAATATCATCATCATCTCCTTCTTCCTCCTGAATAGTTGCAAGAGGAGCATGTTCCTCCTCAGGTTCTCGTGCATCCATCTGAGGGGACTGAACATCTATCTCTTTGGTTTGTTCAACTGTGTCAGCTTCATGTTCCTCAGGTGTCTCTTGAATAGATGGGTCTTGAACAGTCTGTTGATCCAATAACAACAGTCTTCTTGACTTGTGTTGTGATCACTTCACCACTAGAAACTTCCTTAGACTGCTCTTTCTGAGCTTCATCTGTCTGTTTCTGTGGTGGCTGAGTGCCAGACTCAGCTGGCTTCTCCTGCTCGGACTTCTTGAATAGCCTTCGTCTTTTAGTTGGAACCAATGGAATTTCTTCCTCTTATGCTTCCTTGGTGGCTTCTGGCTCCACCATCTTTGTCTTTTTAGCTGCAGCTAGCTTGCGAGGCACAACTGAGCGCATTTTCTTCACAATCGAAGAATGTGCAGTTGTAACCTTCTCGGTCTCGGCTGCTGGGGCTGGTGCAATGTCTGGCACGACTGCAGGGGCAGGTGCATGGGTGGACTTGGCTACTTGGTCAGGTGCATGCTTAGCTGCAACAACTCTCTTCTTCTCGAGTCGGCTTGAAGAAGAAGAGATAGAACGGTTGCGATTGTGTCTCGAAATCGGATCAATCGATTCACCTTTTTGGTGTCGACTTTTCGTGGATGAGCTTGTCTCTGAGCACCAGATAGATTTGCTTTGAACATCTTCTTGTTGACATGGAAAGGCTTCCCAAGAGTAAGAGCAATACCCTTCACCTCCATGAGATGGCCAATGACCAGGCCATATCCTAGCGAGCTTACAAATAGACCATCTTCAGTAATGGTCTTCTTAAGAACATTCTGGAAGATGCGGCTGAAGATGAACTTAGCCCAGTTGACTTTCTTTTCCTCCATGATCACAACCATCACAATCACCTTTGTCCGAGACAATGAATTAAAGCTGCCGAATTTCATGTCTATGCATTTGGACACAATGTCCATCAACTTATGATAGTCTTCATTTATCAATGATTTATTGGCTCTGTAAACAGCCTTAGCAGCTGACTTTGGCTTGGCAATCTTCTTCCATGCCACAGCCACGTTTACATCTTTCTCAGCTATCTCCTTTATCTCTTCAGAAGGCAGATGACAGTGCTCAGCTAAGTCCGCAACATTTATTTTCACGTAGAACATAGCGACCTCCTCGGAGTATGTGTGCGAGAAATCTATCGTGAGAAATCCCTTTCAGGCCATATTTCTCCAACTTCGTAGCAATCTTTTGAACCAGGGCCTTATCAGCTCCCTTTTTCAGCATCCCTTCAAAATCCACAGTCGAGCCGGAATGGATTTTGTGGACGTGCGTTTTTGGTCAACAAACAAAAACAGGGAGTTTTAATATCGTGGGGGTGTAATTTGAAATGAAAGACAATCAAACAAGCGCTAATTTGGCTTTTTTATTAATTTTAACCGAGCAAAACGTGTCTGGTCGGCTATTAGTTTTTATAACTTGGTTTTTTGGTCTTTCTCTCGCTCTCTTTTGATACTCATATTTCCAGTCTTTTGTTATCTGTTTTCTCTTTTTTTATCTATCCTTGTTACAATCCATTTTTCCCCTTTTATACCCAATTATGGGGTAATAGTTGTGCAGGTAATGGGACACTTGTTCTTTTCTCAATTACTCCTAGGATATATCGTAGGGTGTATCTAGCTTACTAATTGCAACTTTTCCTTAAAATAATGGTGCTATTTACGGCGCGCGTGGGGAGTAGTCCTGTGTTGGGAGAATCTTGTTGAAAAATAACCGGTGAAAACATGGAGTAGACGTGCTTGAAAAATAACCGGTGAAAACGCTGACGTAATGCCCAAAAACATTCCCGCTTGCAGAAAATAACTGCGTTTTGTCACTTAGCTCATAAATAACTCAGCTATCTTCCAAAAGTTAATTAACTCTGCTTCTCTCTTCACATATGATCACTTAGTGTCAGCTAACTATATACAACTGATTTCCCGTCTTGACTGTTTCATTAAGCTGAAACGTGAAATTTTGTTTATTTTTCATTTCTCTCTTCTTTGTCTCTACTGACTGAGTCTTCTGAGTATCCTAACTCAGATCAATTAAGCCTAGCATGTTCTTAAGCTCTTCAAATGTTGATTCACATAAAGGCTTTGTGAATATGTCTGCTAACTGCTTATCAGTTGAGATGTATTCCAAAGTGATGTCTTTCTTTTCAACATGATCTCTTATGAAATGATATCTGACATCAATGTGTTTAGTTCTGGAATGCAATACTGGATTCTGAGTAATTACAATGGCACTGTATTATCACACATAATTTGAATTTCTTTTTCTTCTATATCATAATCTCTTAGTTGTTGTCTCATTCGTAGGACTTGAGAACAACAGCTGCCCGCAGCTATGTACTCTGCATTAACTATGGATGTAGAAATTGAATTTTGTTTCTTGCTGAACCAAGAAGCCAATCTATTTCCAAGCATTTGACAAATACTTGAATTACTCTTCCTGTCTACTATACATCCATCATAGTCCGAGCCTAAGTAGCCTACTTGAATCATCCATCCTTTGGATACAATAAGCCAACTTCTTGGCATCCTTTCAATTATCTTAGGATTCTCTTAGCTTCAGTCATGTGACTCTCTTTTAGTGCAGATTCAAATCTAGCACATACACCTACAAACAAAGGTGATGTCCGCCTACTAGTTGTTAAATAGAGCAAAGATCCAATGAGAGCTATATATCTAGTTTGATCAACAGCTTTGCCATCTGCATCCATATCCATCTTAATTGAAGTGTTCATAGGAATCTTCATTGATGACTTCTCTTCCATACCAAATTTCTTCATCAAATATCTAGTATATTTGGTTTGACTTATGAAGGTTCCATCCATCATTTGCTTGACTTGAAATCCTAAAAAGAAAGTAAGCTCTCCCATCATGCTCATTTCAAATTTCTTTGTTTGTGGATCCAAAGATGATGTCATCCACATAAATTTGAACGAGCAATATACTCTCTCCATCTTAAATTCTGAAGAGTGTTCTATCAACTTTTCCTTTGGTGAATCCATTGTCGATTAGCAATTGCGACAATGTGTCATACCATGCTCTTGGTGCTTGTTTCAATGCATATAGTGCTTTCTTGAGCTTGTAGACTTTGTCTCCAATAGTTTTCTATTCAACATAGAATTCTTCTAAAAGTCCATTAAGGAATGCACTATTCACATCCAATATGATTGTGATTGTGTTTTGGAGTGGGTGTTTGTGCAACATATGGTGTTTTGGATTTTTGGACTCCCTCATTACTTGAGTATCGCTTTTCTAAAATCACTCTAGGAGCTTGAGTATGCACAAAGGAATTAAATCATATTGTCTGTTTTGTCTCCACACTCTTTTTGAGTCATTATAAGCTCATCCACTGATTTGGATGCCTTTGTAAATGAAGCAATGACATTTTTGAGATCTTTCTCTCTCTTTTCAGTAGTAGGTAAATCTGCTTGGATCTTGGCATTTTAAGCCTTCAGCTTTGTATTCTCATCAGTTGTGTGACATAGAGTACTTAGCTCTTTTGTTAGCTGTGAGTTTTGGCCTTTAAGATGACTATTTTCCTTATTTAAAAGTGTGTGTGAGGTTTTGATTTACTCAAAGTCTTTCATCATTTTGCCAATTGAATCATAAAGATCTGTGGGTGAGGAAGTGTTTGTGTCACTATCACTATCACTAGGCCTCATTGTACCTCATCTTCTTAATTTTTTTCTTTGGCCATGAGGCAGATCAAGGCCTCTTCCTCATTGGCACTTGAGTAGTCTGATTCACTACTATCCGAGTCAGCTGGTTCTTTACACTTGGCTGGTTCAGCAGTCTCAGCAGCCAACATGGCTTTCTTCTTTTCTTGTCTTCTCTCTCTGAAGACTCTTCTATCCTCTTCATTTCTATATTTGTTGACTGGTGTATAGGAACAATCAACATCAAAATGTCCTGGTTGTCTGCAGTTCTAGTACAGGTTTTAGCTCTCTGCAATTAAGCTCTCCCAGCTCTCTAATAGTCAGCTCTTTTGGGTGGAATGTCCTCCCTTGCTTTGGAGTGTGCTAAGTGTCTTCTGGAGGTTCCACCCTTGTTTCTTTTGTAGTTATTATTGAAGAACATGTTGAACCTTTACAACATAAGGGCAATTTCCTCCTGGTCAATTTTTCTTTTGGCTCAGCTTTCTTCCCTTCACTGGCCAACAGTGCAGTTGTCTTGGGCACATATGTTTCTTCTTACTCTTTTCTTCTCAGCTAAAACTCATATGCTTTGAGATCTAAGAATAGCTCATGGTTTGAAGTTTTGGAGTGGTCCATGGTGTATCTCAGGGCCATGACGATCATTTCCCACTCAGCTGGAAGGGATCGTAGGATCTTCATGCACATCTCTTTTTGAGTGTACTCCTTCCCAAGAGCTGGAAGCTCATTTGTAATTTCTGTGAATCTGGCATCCAGCTGATCCAGGCTCTCACCGACAAGCATTTTAAAAATTTTCAGATTTTTGAACTGCAACAGCTAATTTATTTTCTCTAATCTATCCAGATCCTTCACAAATCACGGTTATTTTATCCCATATTTCTTTGGATGATTTGCATGATTTTACTTTGTTGAACATAACCTTTGTCCAAGGTCTTGTAAAGGATGTCCTTGGCTACATTATCAAGGTTATATCTTTTTCTATCTTCGTTGGTCCATTCACAAAGTGGTTTTTCAACCATAGCAGGTATGGGCTCTGCTGCAACATCTTCCTCTTCAGCTGGAGGTCCTCTTCTTATAGTAGTGTTGACCTTTGAGATTTGCAGTGGCCCATCTTCTATCACTAGCCACATCTCATCGTGCAAAGCGATAGGTGAGCCTGCATACGAATTTTCCAGTCATCAAACTCTTCCACGGTAAAGATGGGAATGCAAGTTAGATTTGTTTGGAAACATTATCAAGATTGTATCTCTTTCGATCTCTGTTGGTCCATTCACAATGAGGTTTTTCAACCTTGGCAGGTTTGGGCCTTGCTGGTGCATCATACTCTCCTTCAGCAGGAGTTGCCCTTCTTACATAAGTGTTGACTTTTAGGATTTGAATTGGCCCACTCTCAAACTCACTAGCCACATTTCATCATGCAGGGCTGATAGACTAGCCTGCATATGAATTTTCCAGGCATCAAACTCTTCTGCAGTTGACATTAGAATGCGAGTTAGGTTTGCTTCCATGATAATAACTTTTCTTTTGAAATAAAAGCTTCAAAAACTCAATGAACCAACCACTTTGATACTAGGATTTTGCATTGTTTTTGAGTATGTTAGTGTTGTTTGAATCAATTTCATGCCATTAGAGAGTCGGTACAGGTTTTGGTAGCCAAAATTGGTCAAAAACTATGAAAAACGTGTTTGGAAGGAGAAAATCGCAATTTAGAAGTGGAAAAGTTGAAAAATATGGCTCAAGACATGGCGCCGCAGCACAGGGGTCCAAATAGTACATGAGCGAGCACTTGGCAGCTGTCCACCGTAACCATTAGAAGCTGCAGCGTGCAGCAGATGACAAGCAATGATCTTCAGGACGCGCTGCAGCACTCTGTTTGAGCGATGTGGCGCGGGTATGGGCGGAAAGAAGACGTATGTTGGTTTTTTTTTGATTTTCGAGGGTTTTGGGCCTATAAATACAAGAAGTCACATAAGAGAAAGAGGTCGGACACTATTTTGAGCACAACACAAGGCAAGAAATAAGAAGCTAGGGTTCGGGACGATAATTGAAGCACTTCTTATTTGGACACAGAGAGAATTCCTTCTTTGTTTTTCTTTGTCGATTCTTGAGATGTATAATCACTTTTGCATGAGTTTTTGTACATCCAACATGAGCTAAACCCATATTTATAGGGGATTGATGTAACTTACATTCGAACCTATATTTTGATTTCCAGTTTATGAGATTTGCATGTTATTTAATCTGTAGGTCCCAAGGGGTGCGAGTGTAAGGTTTAGAAGGGGGGGTTGAATAAACCTTACCAATTTTTCGATTTAGTCCTGTTAAAAGTTCAGAGTTAATACTTCACTAAGTCCTTGATGGACAACTAAGTTAGTTAACCAAAGAAGGTGTTAGGCACTCAGACTTTGAAATTTGTTGATAGAATAACTCACCGCTTAGTCTAAATCTTAACTGAGCGTGATATGATTTCATTGGAAGACTTAACACCCTTGAATTTGGTTTAAGTTTGTTTTAATACTTGGTTTTAGCACTTTGTTGATTACCAATTGGATAGCAAATTTATCGCAAATATTGAAATAATATGCAAAAATTAAAGTCTTTGAAATGTAAATGACACAATAAATTTTATAGAGGTTCGAAGATGGGGTAATTCTTCTACTTCTCTCTTCTCCAACTCCTAGAGGAATCCACTAAGTATTGATCAATGTACAAAGTGGTTATCAGTCCAGATGCAAGTCTTGATCACACGGTGACTTGATCCTTTGGGACTCGGTCTAGAGATGCCTTGGTCACACAAACGGTGGCTTCTCGTGCGACTCAACTTCTTCACAGTGGCGTTGCCTTGCTACTACAACCCACTTGCTCAAGCTTTTTGGATTTGATCACGAAGCCCTCCAAAACTTGAGACTGGTTCGACCTTGAACCTTTCTACAATCCTTTGTGGAATGTAGACCCCTTGATTCTTCAAATATTTCCTATTCAACTGATTGAAGTCGTCTTTCCTTCACAGGTGAGTGTGGGATTGATTTCCTTCGTAATGTAGGCTTGAGGATTGAACTTGAATGAATTGAGTAGGTTATAGTTTGAATAATAGCTTGAAAGTTCTAGGTAACAAGGTTAACATTTTCACAAATAGATTCCTCAGCCTTTTATAGTGTTCTTTTGAAAATTTGCCCGTTGAAGAGGTAGGTTAATTTTCAAAAGACACTTGTGGTCGTTGGCTTGTCTTGTTGCGAGTTCTTGGAATTGAAATTTCCTCGTATGAATGAGTCTTTAGCTTTTCAGAGTTCTGACATAGGTACAGAGCTTCCCATTGGTTTATTCCTTTTGCACGCTTCTGGGACTGAGCACTTTAAGAAAGACAATATGGAAGTATTACTTGTTTAAGTAATTTTCTTGACTTACGGCAACGGATCTCTTTCGATTATCTAGACTTGATCGCATTTCCTTGACTTCCTCGGGTGACTTCGAGTCGACTTCCAATCATTGGATGACTCATCCATCACTTCAACTTGAGACTTGGCTATCTTGAGTTGACTTTGTGACATCGCACTCACCGCATCTCATTTGCACCTTGATCGAGTTCTGTCTTTCTTCTTTGCCACACTCTGCTTTCACACGTGAGTCTTCCTTCTAGTCTCCGGTTGACTTCTTGCATATTTCGGCATAGCGACTTAACTCGGCTCGACCCATTCCCTATCTATTACAATGCAATTTACAACAAAAATGGGATGCCAACTTTTTATTCTAAGTTTTACATGGCATTCATCAAAATCTAAAAATTAATTTCCCAACAATTTCCCCTTTTTTGATGATCCCAAAACTTAAAACATTCATACAATAATTAAACAGCAAAGATACGTACAGACAATGAAGAATCACAGAATGTATGCGTAGAATCAATCTTTTATTGATCATAACATACTTGTTCTTTACATAGCTTTTTACAGAGTGTATCAGAGCTTAAACAGAGCTTAAGGTAACCATGCTATTCTATATCTATGCAAGTATAGAAATTATACAATTTTATTCGATGTACAAAAGATTTACATAAAGATGCATTTAGATAGTAAAATACATGAAGGGGTGGACATCAACACTTCATCTCTTTCGCTGCCTCCTTCTTTCCTCATCAGCTCTGTCTTCTTCTGATCTATTTCCCTTCTTCTCTTTTTCAGCTGCTTTATTTTTCTCAAATGTTTTTCTGGCAGCTTCATCTCTTCTTTTTCTTTCTTGTCTTTCTTCTCATAGCTGAGTTTGTCTTCTATTTTCTTCTTCGATTCTCTTCACATACTCAACATTGTTCTTGGCCACTTATAGGTTGGCTACTTCGTCGAACCCAACCAAATAGATCCCACCTTTCTTGCCTGGATCTATATATTCAATGTTTTTGGGCAGAGGTCTAGGTCTGAAACCTCTTCCTCCTCCACTTCTTCTTCTCGCCCTCGGGCGTGTATTTTATCTTGGGGCCTTCTTTTTTCCAGTGAGAGACCACAGAGGATCACGAGTATATCTTTGCTGTCGCCTTCTTCACATAGCTTGAGGCCTTTTTCCCAATACAAATCCCAGGCTTGAGCCATGGACATATTTGCGAAGTAACCCTCGGATACGAGCGTCTTGAATTCATAACAGATCTTGGCTCGGTTCTGACCTCTGAAATGGTATCAGTGTCTCTTCCTGCCGGAATGCCTCCATATTGTTTTAGTATATCCGTCACTCGGGCATCCATCTTTCCTTCCACCTCCTTCATCCCTCGCTTCTACTATTTTTCGCTGACCATGGGTGCTGGAGTGTTTGAACGGCAGAGTCATTGGGAGTTTCTTCGATGATATCACCATTTGTGACAAGTCCTTATTGGGGGTTTTAGCAATCATCGGGTCATATCTTTTGAACCTTCCCCCTCAACAGATTTTCCCTTCTTCTCTCTTCTTAGTTCTTGGTTGTCTTCTCCTTCACAAACAAGCGTCCTTCTTCTCGCCCGTAACCTTTCAACGCTTTAGGTATTCCTCTTCCCCTTATTGGCATCATCAAAGGAGAGAGGAACCCCTGGAAATAAGCTAGCAATCATGAAGTCTAAGCCGATAGCCGAGTTATGCTTCGAATCGCGCGGAGTATCTTTCGCACGGAATTCGAGTGGTGGCATTGGATTGTTGTCACCAACTTCATTTCAGCCATGAGGAGGCTGAATTTCCTCTCCATGTTCTCCCTACGCGTGAAGCTCTTTCTTATTAAATTCACGCAATAGCATTTTGCATCTCTCGTGTTGTGAGATTCATACATTCGATCGATGTTTTCTTGCATTCTTCTCTTCATATCAAGCATTCTCACCCGCCGGACTAGCAATTTATTGAACAATGTTCAAGTATCGAGCTTGTTCTATGCGCATTGTCTGTTGTTCTCGCCACCATTCCCGGATCCTGACAATTATTTCTCGCAGATCGACAGTAAGATTTGCGTCGCGGTTATCCAGTCTCATGTCTAGTGAGGCCTGGTGCCTCTCCATCTTCTCTATCTCTGCAAATATGGCCTTGAAAACTTCTCGAACCTCTTTGCCACTTACTGTCTCGGTGGCGGCCAAAGCGTCAAAGTCAAAGTCTGCTTTGGGACGATGGTGTCGTTGGAATAACGGGATCGAGTTTATGGAAACATTCTTGATCTCTAGCTGATTCTTCAAGAAGGTCAGCGACTCAGAGAAAAGGGAAACGATTATTCAAACGGATCATCACGGGCAACGGAATCGCTCAATGATAACTTGTGCTCGTGAAGTTCGGTGGAGTCGACTGCTGCACTTGGGAGCTGCGCAGATTGACTCTGTTTCAACTATGGTCTGTTGTGGAGTTGACCGGTGGTGAGCTCATTTGTCAACATGCGTCTTCTCGGTCTCATTTGGTTTTCCATATGAGTTGGTGGTCTCGGCCATATCAAGTAGCGTCATCGGACGATGATGAGATTTGCATGGGTGGCTCATCATCAAAATTAAAGGTTTGGCGAGTAGCCTTCGGTCGGTCTTACTCGTGCTTGGGAGAACATCCTCTTTGAATCTTTTGGATCGACAATAGGGGATGACTAAACCGTCTTCACCTTCGGATCCCGAAAGGTTACATCAGGATTGTCTTGGGAATCGTGAAGAGCACTCATCTCCTTTTCGGATGGATCAATGATAGTAGGATGGATGTTCTGTGCTTCCGTCTCTTTACCCGTGAAGTCTTAACCTCCGTTGGCCTTCATTACCTCCCCGCAATCTCAAGCAATGCGGCGAGGCCTTGGATAGTCCATTCGACAGTGTCAGCTGTCCTGGGGTCTTCTGAGGTGGCATCCACTGGAGTCTCAACTCCATGGATTGCACTTTCATTGCCCAGAGTGTTAACTCCTAGGGCAGTGCCTTCCTGTGCCTAGACTACATCAGAAATGGGCGTCATTGGCTCGCAAAGCGAGTTGGCACTTCAACAGTGAGCAGTCTCAACTGCCCTGAGGCCTTATCGTGACAACTTGCTTTGTGTATCCATTTGTTGTTCCTTCTCCACTTTGCCTCCAAGATTTGTTGTGGAGTCAGCTGCAGCATCCTCCGACCTTACTGCAGCGGTGGAGGAGTTCCTCCTCGGTGGCACACCACCGGTGAGTGACTTGGAATGGGGTCACTCGTCTCGGACTCCCACTGTTTCCTTTGAGTATTCAGCCGTTGGGGCGGTGGTAAGACACCTTCATTAGGGGTTGGCTGATTGGGGTCCCCACATTCCCGGTTCATCGCCAGTTCCTTAACACCTTCGAGTGAGTGAGAGGGGAAGTGGTGGCGGCGACAACAATGGCAATATCTTGCACCACTCCCATCGGGTCAAGTTCCAGTTGTGATCTGGAAGACTCCTGGTCCTTCCATCAACTTTTGCTCATGTAAGATCCTGGATTCCTGCATGGCTTGCTGCATTTCCAATTCTTCATTGCGGCGGTAGAGGTCAGATCATCATCGCTCTCTCGACAAAGATATCAAGGTGTGGATGAGTATGATCGTGGTTCGATTAGAGGGCGAATCTTGGCTTTCTCACGAGCTTGACTTTTCCTCCGATCTACCGCTTCTCCTTGTCTTTGAAGATCTGCAGGGGAATTTCTGGTTCGGATACGGCTTCCTCGGATTCCTTGGCGGCGGGGGCTGGTGCATCTTTCTTTGTCTGAGGAGCTGCTTTCTTGGGTTGGCAGTCCTCTTCTTCTTGATGGTTGGAGAGGGTATTTGAGGTTCCTTCTCCGCCTCGGCTGCATGGGCAGGAGACACGGCTGCAAGGGCAGGTGACTCGGATGCAGGGGCATGTGCGTCTTTCTTCTTCGCTGCAGGGGCAACTATCTTCTTTGCAGGTGCATGGGCAGCTTTCTTCTTCGGAGGGGAGGCAACAGTTGTTTCCTCGGGGTCAGCTGATTCCCCTTCGCTTGTATCCGCCCTCTTGGCATTAGCTCTCTTCTGGGCTCCTGAGAGATTGGCCCGGAACATCTTCTTGTTGACATGTAACGACTTTCCATGTCGGAGTGGAACACCCTTCACCTCCATCAAATGGTCGATTACAAGGCCATAGCCCAGAGATCCTCCAAATGACCCATCATCCTTGAAGGACTTATTCGCAACATTCTGGAAGAGTCTGCTGTAGACGAATTCTGCCCAGTTGATCTTCTACTCCTCCATGATCGCGGACATGACGATCACTTGGTTTCGGGATACGGTGATTGAAGATTCCAAACTTCATGTCTACACATTTTGCGACGATATCCAACGCAGTTTGTGATAATCATCCTTGACTGACTTCTTGTGGTTGTGTAGACAACTTTTGCAAAGCACACTCGGGTATGGGCACTTCCTTCCATGCAGCAACCAAATCAACGTCAGCTTCATATATCTCTGGCATGCCCTCCGACGGCAATAAACAGTGCTCCGCAAGGTCCTTTGCAGTGATTAGAATGTCCTTGCGGTGGACGGAGGACTTAATCCCTTCGTCATACACCTCAGCGTTTACGTAGAATTGGGCAACCTCCTCTACGTACGTCATATGATATTCCAGTGTGAGAAAGGGTTTCAGCTCGGGTTTCTCAACCTTATCAGCTATCTTCTTCACAAGGGTTTCATCGGAACCCTATTTAATCATCCCTTCAAAATCCACGGTTGACCCGGTGTGGATTTGCTTTGCAAGCTTAGCGAAATCATGTGCTGGTGCCATTTCGGTGATTTTTACCAAACGAAACTTGACGAACTTGCTTTGAAGACTGGTAGGGTTTTGAGAGAAAAGATCTTTGCTTTCTTTGCTTTGGAAGATGAACAGTTTAAGTGAGAGAAAGAAAAACTGAACAAAAGAGTATATAAGGGGTATGAAAGGACGTGTTTTTGGTTTTTGAAATTTTGATCAAGATTAACGGCTCAAATTTAGCACGTCTCATTTGCATTTAATTGCTCGCATTTAATGCGGCAGCATTTATATCTAATCATATGCTTATTGTGCAGCTTTTGACTGTACCCGTCATTATTACACTGACATCATCCTTTAAAACATTCCCACTTGTTAAAAATGACTGCGTTTTTGTCACTTAGCTCATAAATGACTTAGCTCACTGCACAAACGACTCAACTCCTCTTCTCTCCTTTCATATGGTGACTCAGCTGTCAGCTAACTCGATACAGCTGACTTTCCGATACGGCTGATTCAATTACTGATTCATGAGACTTGTTCTATTTTCATTTTCTCACATTCCATCTCTTCTCATTGAGTCTTCTCGAGTATCAACTCATTTCAATTAACCCTAGCTCATGCTTAAGATCTTAAAATCTTGATTCACATAAGGGCTTTGTGAATATGTCCCAATTCTTGTTTATCGGTTGAGATGTATTCAAGGTGATGTCTTTCTTTTCAACATGATATCTTATGAAATGATATCGACATCAATGTGCTTTGTTCTTGAATGCAACACAGATTACGAGTGATTGCAATAGCACTTGTGTTATCACACATAATTGGAATCTCTTTTTCTTCAATTTCATAATCGCCATTTGTTGTCTCATCCATAAGACTTGGGCACAATAGCTGCCCGCATCTATGTATTCTCGATTCACCGGTGTGGATATGGCTATTGAGTTTTGCTTCTTGCTAAACCAGGAAACTAATCTGTTTCCAAGCATTTGACATGTACCTGAAGTACTCTTCCTGTCAACTCTACATCCAGCATATTCAGAATCTGAGTAACCAATTAGCTTGAATCCACCTTTCTTTGGATAAAATAAGCCAACTTTTTGGCATCCCTTCAAATATCTTAGGATTCTCTTAGATGCAGTCATGTGGATTTCTTTTGGTGCAGATTGAAATCTTGCACATACTCCAACTGCAAAGGTGATGTCTGGCCCGCTTGCTATTAGATAGAGCAGTGATCCAATAAGTGCTCTGTATCTGGTTTGATCAACAGGCTTGCCATCTGCATCCATGTCCATCTTGACAGATGTATTCATTGGTATTTTCATAGAAGACTTCTCTTCCATACCAAATATCTTCATTAAATGTCCGGTATACTTTGTTTGACTTATGAAGGTTCCATTCTTCAGCTGTTTAACTTGAAGTACTCGAAAGAATGTCAGCTCTCCCATCATGCTCATTTCAAATTTGCCTTGCATGAGGTTTGAGAACTTATCACACAGCTCTTTGTTTGTGTATCCAAAAATGATATCATCCACATATATTTGAACAAGCGTATACTCTCTCCATCTTGAATTCTCAAGAGTGTTCGTCCACTTTGCCTTTGGTGAATCCATTATCATCGTTTCAGAAATTGAGATAATGTATCATACCATGCTCTAGGTGCTTGTTTCAATCCATATAGAGCTTTCTTAAGCTTGTACACCTTGTCTCCAAGAGTGTTCTGCTCAAAACTTGGAGGTTGTTCCACATATACTTCTTCTTCCAACAATCCATTTAAGAATGCACTTTTCACATCCATTTGATATACAATGAAGTTCTTGTGTGCAGCGTAGGCAAGAAACATCCTTATTGCTTCTAATCTTGCAACAGGAGCAAATATTTCATCAAATTCTATTCCCTCTTCTTGGCAATACCCTTTGGCTACCAATCTTGCTTTGTTTCTTACCACAGAACCTTCTCAATTCATCTTATTTCTGAAAACCCATTTTGTGCCGATAACATTTTGATGACTTGGTCTTTGCACCAATTCCCATACTTTGTTCCTTTCAAATTGATTCAGCTCTTCTTGCATGGCTTGAATCCAATGTGTGTCATCCAATGCTTGTGACATATCTTTTGGTTCTATTTGGGAAATAAAACAAGTGAACATTGCTTCTTGTTGAGTTCTAGACCTGGTTCTTACACCATCTCTTACATCTCCAATAACTAGATATGGTGGATGGTCTCTCAGCCATCTCACATCAGGTTGGAGTAAATCAGCTGGGTTCAGTCGTCTTGCAGCTGAGTTGTCTTGAGCAGCTCTCTCATCATCATTTAGTTGTAGGTTTTCCATCTGTCTTTGAGACAAGCAATCTCATCTTCATCGGATTGATAGCTCCGACTTTCTTGACTTTAACATAGGGACTCTTCTGCATAGTTGGCTGATTCAGCTTATCAGTTAACTCTTCAATGTCTTCTCCATTTATATTAGTGGTTACTCCCAAAAACGACCTATCCTCGCCCGATCACCTTCCAAGACGGAGTCCTCCGCGAAACCTGCACAAGGGGGGCCCGAGGGGGGTTCCGGCGTACCCTCTCCGATGCTTAAGTCAGTGCCTTGGAAATGAAGTAAAGGCTTAGAGAGAGAAAAGCAATGTAACAGTAAAGAAAAATGAAAATTAGGTTAGAATGAACCTGGGCTTGGACCTTTTATACTAGGATTAGGGTTTCTGTAAAATCCGGGATTCCGTTACGATTTGGTGTCAGAGTCATCATTAGATTAGGATTGGATCTTCATAAAAACCCTAATTTTACGCCCGTAAGACCATAGCTCCGACCTGTTTCAGGACATATCGGTCCTTCATATTGTGCGAAGCCCCCTTACATTTCCAAAGCATCCTCAGTACCTCATACATCTCTTGGGCTCAAGTTGACCTCTTCCTCCGACGTCTGGTTAGACTACAATGGGTCAACAACAGATCGGCTTAACCATGCGAGCTTTAACAGCCGGCTTGACACAATGCGGACCTTACACGGTCGGCCTCTCATAACGGCCCCCGCAACCACGCATTTGGGCCTTAACAGTCGGCCGAGTATGATAAGCCTTCCACCTATTTATGGGCTTCGTAGGTCGGCCCAAGACAATCCTTAGATCAATCTCAAACCGCGGGCCTCCATAGATCAGCCCAAGGTTTAATGCTTAACAGATCAGCCCAACATTATGGGCCTTGCTGGATCGGTCTGGGGCCGTAGGCCTGGTCAGGTCGGCCCAACATCAAATCATCATCTCATCGGCCCAATGTCACGGACCTGTCAGGTCAACCCAGACCGTATTTCGCCCTTATCAATTCCTTCCCCCAACTATGGATTGGTCTCCGCTTAAACCATAGTTGCTGACAGGCCGAGCTGACCTATTTTTAGGGTTCACACTTTTCACATTCCCACCGGCTCTTGACTTTCAAAATTCCTGCCGCCCTTTGGCCTCTCAAGTACCTGACACACGTATGTGATTGATGAGACGTCTTTTCAAATTTCTGACGCTTCGTAAACCATAAAACGTCTTCTCGAAAATCGAGACACCCCTTTATCTTCTACTTCCCCTTATAAAAACCCTTCTTCTCCTTCATTTACCACTTTCCTCATTTCAAGATTTTTAGAGCACCTTCTCCAAGCAGACAACCTTTTTCTCCGGCATAATCCTTCAAGCTCCGGCAAGTTTCGAAGATTTAGGCTCCAGCCCACTTTTCCCTCTATCTCCATTCAGTAAGTAATCCCCCTTCTCTTCAATTTTTTATTTTTCTTTGTTATGGCATCTTCTTCTTCCCCTTCGACGCCATCGGACCCGGTCATCGCCGATTTAGAACGGTGGGCCATAACAACGGGTTACTCGCTTCCTCCACCACTTTCTCTCAGGAGTCCGTCCATCGGACCCGATCTTCTAGAATCGATTACGATAATAGAGATCCAAGCTCCAAGCTTGGGTCCACTGTATATCCTCACGATTTTAGGGAGACACCACCTAATACCTCCAATCTTCAAACCATTAAAAGAACAACCCAAATTCCTTCTACTTTCGGACTCTCTCTTCTAGGCTCGGACCGACCTAACCGACCTTCCCCAATGCCCTAGCCTTCTTTGCGGGTCGGATAGAGGGGCCGCAGATTTTCTCATCCATCCGTTCATGGCTGGGGTGTCCGAGTTCTCCGGGTACCCTTAACCAACTAGCTCGAACTCCTTCTCGTATCCTGGCGGATTCATCATTTTGACTAAGTACTTAGAGATAGAGCCCACTCACGGAACTATTTTTCGCCTTATTCCAAATAAAGAGCGCCACCACTAAGGGTCTTTTCTACATCACCTCCCGAGGTGATGCTCAATTTTTAAGCAAGTATCCTTCCTCCAACAAATTCTGGAAGGATAAATATTTCTTCATTTCTTCCCCCCGAGCTTGGGGGTTTCCTATTGCTTGGACTTGGACCCTTCCTCTCCAACGCAAACACAACCCCAGAGATCGGTCTCCCGATCTCCAAGCTCAAATAGATAAACTTACCTTGGTCAAGTATGACCTTTCTCGCCTCATAACCCCATCATTCAGACACTACTCGAAATTTGAGCCCCATCGTGGCCCCCTTGCCTTGTGACATTGGTAATTGTCATTTTTGTAATTAATCTATTTTACTATTACTCATTAGCTAATCTTTCTTCTTTGTGCAGATATGTTTATGGCACAGATGGTGGCCGAGCTGGACGACGAGGAGCAACCAATTGCTCCTGGCTCACTCCCCCCTTCATCCAGCGCTGCCGCCTCGGGCTCTGGAGGTCAACCTCCCCTACTCCGTCGACCTGACAATCTTGCTGTAGTGATGGCCGACCTCACTTGTCCAAGGGCTCAACCTGGTATCCGACCTCCTCCTCCCAAGAGGTCGAGTCTGGCACTAACACGGGGTCGCAAGAGGGCGAAGACCATCACTCCTCCCCATCTTTGCTCTCTCTCTCTCACGCACTCCTATTCATACACCCAACTGACCTTTCTCACAGCAATTTCATCACGAAGAACAATGATGGAACTTTTGCCATTCAAGACGCGTCCAAGGCAATCGCCCTAATTCTCGACCGAATCGCTTGGAGAAGGTCGGTGATCTTGGTGGTGAGCTCTTCCTTGAACCACTCGAAAGCGAGGCACGCTAGCCTCACCGATCTCCCGAGCTCGAGTCGGTTTTTCTTTGATCCTCCAATATTGTCGAGCTCAATAATTCTAAGAAGGAGTGCATTCGGCCGAAAGCTCGGGAGACGAACTCCGGAGGAGAACCGCCGATACAAGGATAGCGAGGAGGTCAATAAGGCTACCATGGCATCTCTGGAGGCCAAGATAAAGGCTTTGGAGACTGATAATGCTGGTCTCAAGACCGAGCTGAGTGATCTCTAAATCCATTTGCCGACCGTTAATGCCGATCAAGCCCTAGCTGAGGGTATTGAAGCTGGTCGCCAAAGTTTCCTCACCTCCCCCAAAGGCTCTTCAATAGTTCAGGCTATTCGGGAGAGGGTGAAGCAAGCCTTTCTGAGCTCCAGGGAATTTATCAAAGTTCTTTATGTATCTAATGGAGTACTACGACTTTGCTTTTGACCAGGTTGAGCTTCAGCTCAGGGAACGCGGTATCACTACCGAGCCCTTCGATCGCCGAGGTCCCAGGAAGGTCTTGCCCGACCTCAAGGGCTTCGTGTTCTCTGAAGAGGCGGAGCGTCTTAATCTTGCTCTTGTGGAGGTGTTCATAGAATCCCTATCTGCTCCATTCATCCTCCACCTTGTCTCCAGCTCAGGAGGTCCTTCTCGGTCCCCCGGAGGTCGCCCAACCCCTCGCCTTCCCGGGCCTTTCTCAAGTTCAGAAATCCCGGGATGATGATCCTGATCTCGCTCTAATAGATGATGTGACCATCTCCATGGACGACCTGAACACCAAAAATGTTCCTCCTACTACTTAGGAGTTCAGTTCTACTTTTGTAGTTTTTCATTATGCACTTGTAATTATTTTGAATGATCAATGAAGTTTCTTCGCACTTTCATTTTCTCGATCTCTTGTCTATTATTTACTTTCATCACAATTTGGTCTTGTAGAGTACAACTCGGGTTGTGTTTAGTTATTATTATTTTTTTTTTACAAAAAAGATTGGCCCATTGTGCTTCCCGTGGCCTCAAGTATTTGGAGACTTGCTCGAGCTGAGCTCCAAATACTTGTCTTCTTTCAAAGAAAGCTGGCTCGAGCCGAGCTCCTCGCATGACCTCGTGTCCCCAAGTATTTGGAGACTAGCTCGAGCTGAGCTCCAAATACTTGTCTTCTTTCAAAGGAAGCTGACTCGAGCTGAGCTCCTCACATGGCCTCGTGGCCCCAAGTATTTGGAGACTAGCTTGAGCTGAGCTCCAAATACTTGTCAATTTCTTCAAAGGAAGCTGGCTCGAGCCGAGCTCTTCGCATGGCCTCGTGGCCCCAAGTATTTGGAGACTAGCTCGAGTGAGCTCCAAATACTTGTCAATTTCTTCAAGGGAGTTTCGGCTCGAGCCGAGCTCCTTTGCATGGCCTCGTGGCCCCAAGTATTTGGAGACTAGCTCGAGCTGAGCTCCAAATACTTGTCACTTTCTTCAAAGGAAGCTGGCTCGAGCCGAGCTCTTCACATGGCCTCATGGTCCCAAGTATTTGGAGACTAGCTCGAGCTGAGCTCCAAATACTTCTCAATTTCTTCAAAGGAAGCTGGCTCGAGCCGAGCTCCTTGCATGGCCTCGTGGCCCCATGTATTTGGAGACTAGCTCGAGCTGAGCTCCAAATACTTGTCAATTTCTTCAAAGGAAGATGGCTCGAGCCAAGCTCTTCGCATGGCCTGGTGGCCCCAAGTATTTGTAGACTAGCTCGAGCTGAGCTCCAAATACTTGTCACTTTTTATTATTTCCATTTTTCGAACACACAATTTTAGGGCAGCAGATCATTTCATTCAAAACGAGTAAATTGATTACATCAGATATTCCTCTACTCTAGGAATGATTTCTTCAAATTGCAACCATTCCAAGCCCTGGGGGAGTTTTCGACCCCGAGCTCTTCCGGTTCCAGACGACCTCTCCTCGCCAAGACCTTCACTACCCGAAGTGGTCCTTTCCACCGTCGCATCTAGTTTCCCTTTATTCTTGCTAGCATCGACCTTCTCAAAACCAAGTCACCGACGGAAGGCCCTTTCTTCACTTTCTTGTCATAAAGCTACCTTGATCCTTCCTCGTGTCCGTTCCATTTGCAAAAATGTCATCTCCTTTTTCTCATTTATAGTATCCAACGCCTCTCGACAAGATCTCATTAGCATTCTCATCAAAATTCTCAACTCGATGCGTTTCCATCCCGATCTCTCCGGTATCACATCATCCATACCATACACCAAGCTAAATGGAGCTCTCGCTTGATTTGCCTCCTTCGGATTAGTTCGAAAAGCCCACAAAGACCGAGCCGAGCTCTCGAACCCACGCTCCTCCCGCTTCTCAAGCCGAGCTTTCAATCCTTGGACAAGAATTTCATTTAGTCACTTCCACCGCCCATTGCCTGTGGATGGGCCACCGATGTGAAGTTTTGCTTGATCTTCAATTCCTCACACCAAGCTCGGATTTCGCCAATCAATGCGTTCCATTATCGATATCAAGATCCAGGCGTTCGACACACTATGTTTTGCCAAATAAATTTCATCATCGATCCTCATTTATCTTAGCAAGAGGCTCTACCTCCACCCACTTGCTAAAATAGTCAATTGCCACAATCAAGAATTTCCTCTGACCTGAAGCCGGAGGAAAAGGACCAACAATATCAATTCCCCACTTTGCGAAAGGACATGCCAAACTCATTGTCATGAGCTCCTCCGCCGGTCGATGTACCAAAGGTGCATGGATCTGACATTTTTCACATGCTCTCACCAACTTTTCTGCCTCCCCCTTCAAGTAAGGCCAAAAATACCCCGGTCTAAGGACTTTCTTCATCAAAATCATTGCTCCCATGTGATTCCCGCAACAACCTTCATGCATCTCTCTCAGCACATACATACCCTCTTCTCCACTTAAACACCTCAGCAAAGGCATAGAGAAGCCTCTCTTATATAACTTGTCCCCGATAATGCAAAAACGTGTCGCCCGAATTTTCAGCCGAGATGCTTCACGCCTTCCTGTTGGTAAGACCCCTTCTTTTAAATAAGCTATGATAGCCGACCTCCAATCCTGTTTCTCCTCAATCTCTCCGACCTCCAACCCCAACACAGTTTCTTTTGCCATCAAAAGAGTGATTTGTTTAGCCTGATTTTCCAAGGCCGAACTGGCCATCTTTGCTAGAAAATCCGCCCAACCATTCTCTTCCCTTGGGACCTGACATATCTTGATCTCTTTCACTTCTCTAAAGCTCGGTATGCTTCAACATACCTCTCCATCCTCTCTTCCCTAATCTCGAATTCTCCCATAACTTGCTTATGGACGAGCCGAGAATCCATGTAAACAACCATCCTAATGACCCCCATCTCGATGGCCATTTGCACGCTCGATGAATGCTTCATACTCCGCCTCATTATTAGATAGCTTGAACTCCAACCTCACAAAGAAAATCATTTTCGATCCCCCGTGGGCTGATCAAGACAATACCAAGACCGCATCCCGAGCTCCTCTTGAACCATCCACATAAATCACCCAAGTTCCTTCTCCGCTTATCATCCCTTATTGATTCTTGAACAAAGTCCCCCAAAGTTTGAGCTTTAATGGCCGATCGTTTCTCGAATTCAATATCATACTCACTTAGCTCAATAGCCCACTTCACTAGCCTCTCCGCTACCTCGGGCTTACTCATCACATTTCTCAATGGAAGATTAGTTCGGACGATTACCTTATGCGAAAGAAATACGGCCAAGTCTCCTGTGATCACCACGAGGCCAAACTCGCTTTCTCGATCTCCGCATACCGCAACCTAAGCATTCCTCAAAACTTTCGACATAGTACAATCGCCTCAACCGATCTCTCTCCCGATCAAGACCGTGCTAACCCCGCCCTCCTACCGAAAGATAGAGGTATAAGGGCTCACCGGGAAACGGCTTAGTTAATAATGACAGGTCAGCCAAGTAACTTTTCAAGTCCTCGAAAGCCTTTTGGCACTCCCCATCCCAAACAAACTTTTTGGCTTTCCTTAAGACCTTAAAAAAGGGCAAACTCCTCTCCGCGAGGCGCGAAATAAACCGATTCAGAGCTGCTAGCTGACCTGTTAAACATTGCACATCTTTGGCATCCCGAGGCGGTGCCATCTCTCTGATGGCCCTGACCTTCTCCGGGTTGGCCTCTATTCCTTTCTCCGTCACCATGTACCCCATAAACTTTCCCGACCTGACCCCAAAGGCATACTTCTTGGGGTTCAGCTTCATTCTATACTTTCTCAAGGTGTCGAACGTTTTAGCTAGGTCACGCACATGATCCACAGCCTTCATACTTTTGACCAACATATCATCCATGTACACCTCCATGTTCCCGCCGAGTCGCTCCCCAAACATCTTATCCACCAACCTCACGGTATGTGGCTCCCGCATTCTTCAATCCGAACGGCATTACTACATAATGTGAAGGTACCAAAAGAGGTGGTGAAGCACACTTTTTTGGTCTTCTTCGCTAGCCTTGATCTGGTGATATCCTTGCGACGCATCCATCATACTAAGCGATTCACACCGACGTCGAATCCACCAACCGATCAATTCGGGGCAATGGATAGTAATCCTTAGGGCAAGCACGATTCAAATCCCTAAAGTCCACACACATGCGCCAATCATCCTCTATTTTTGGAACCAATACTGCATTAGATAGCCATTCTGGAAACTGGATTTCTTTGATGTGCCCTGCTTTCAACAACCTTTGCACCTCCGCCCGAATTATAGCATCCTTCTTAGGCCGAAATTCCTTTTCTTTTGTTTCACCGGCTTATATGACGGATTGACATTAAGCCTATGTTCAAGAATGCTCGGATCAATCCCCACCAGGGCTTTCATTTGCCCAAGCAAACACATCCACATTACTCCTTAGAAACTCCACCACTCATCCCTCAATTCATCGGGCAACTCCTTCCCGACCTTGGTGACCTTATCGGGGTCACTGGCACCAGCTTCGACCATCATCATTTCCTCATTAGGTTGGGCGTGCTCCACCGGCTCTCAAAATCCAACCTAATCAACTTGTCTTTGTTTCTATCATCATCAAAAGCACTCCCCCTTTCTCGCTTTTCCCGAATACTTTCTACATACAATTTTCTAGCCATATCTCGATCACCGACCTCACCTACTTCTTCTCCCACAGAAACTTCATTTTCAAATGGTATACCGACACACTGACTTGAAAGCATTTAGTGCCGCCTACCCAACATGACATTATAGGAGGACGGTGCATCAACTACCAAAAATCAAATCATTCTAGTTTACGATTAGGCTCCTTACCCAATGAAAGGTAAAGTGATCATACCTATTGGTTGGATCATCCCTCCAAAAACCGACCAACGCTGTGTCACGTCTCTACAGACCGACCTCGAGGTCCATCTTCTTATAGCAATCATACAATAGGATATCTGCTGAGCTCCCTATATCCACAAATACCCGCTGCACATCATAATTAGAAATCGTCGTCGTGATCACAAGAGCATCGCTATGTGGTGCCACGATACTTTGCAATCCTCCGGTCCAAACAGATACTCGCCCCGCCCACGACCTATTCAACTTCAATCTCTTGCACCCGACTGACCGTCTTTTGCTCTCACATAATTCTTCCGAGCTCGCCTCGAATCTCCTTCCGACGGCCCTCCAACAATCATCTGGATGACCTCACGCCGAGGTGGGGGCGGAGGTGGAGGTAGCTCCTCCCTTTCCTCCCCCCTACGCTCCGGCTCACGCCGATGCTGGTGATATTATACTCCCCTTTTTTCTCCTTTTTGTCGATGTACACAAATTCCCTGAGATGACCTGCTTGGATGAGCCTCTCGATTTCATCCCTCAGGTGTGTGCACCGATCTGTTGTGTGCCCATACTCATTGTAAAATCTACAAAATTCCTTACATTTCGCCTTCACTGGTGCCTCTACGTGCGCCTTTGGCCACCTCAGGTCGGGATGCCTCTCAATAGCTACAAGCACCTCGCCCTGAGGGACAGCCAAAGGCGTATATTTCTCAAACCTCGGCCTTCCTCCCATTGCCTCGGGCCTTGGCTTCTTCTGAGGTCCCATGTCGTCCCGATCCTCCCTCTTGTCTCTTCTCTTCTCTCCTTCCTCTCTCTTCATTTTTCTCGCCTCTTACAGGTTAATATATTTCTCCGCCCGAGCTAACATCTTGTCGAATGTCTTAGCAGGCTCTATTACTAATGATTCAAAGAACTCCCCATCCTTCAGGCCCTGAGCTAGGGCATTAGCCAAAATTTCTGGACTGGCTGACGGCACCTCCAACTTTGCCGCGGTAAACCTCTAAATATAGCTCCGAAGTCCCTCCCCTTCTCTCTGTTTGATGCTAAACAGAGTCAGGGGCACCTTTTGGCACTTACGGCAACTCGTGAACTGATTAAGGAAAGCCGAGTGAAGTCATCAAAATTTCGAATGGAGCCGGAGCAAGTGGCTAAACCATTCCGAGCCGATTTCGTCAAAATGGTAGGAAAAACTCTACACATCACGCTATCCGTGAACCCGTAGCAAAGCAAAGATTCTCAAAGCGACAAAGATGGTCCACGGATGCGTGGTACCATCATATTCAAAGCTCAAAGCTCGGTATGAGGCCGGGAGCTCATCCGCCATCACCTCGCCTCGAGAAAGGAGTTCCCGCCTCACCCGTACCGCAGCCGCTCCTGGCACTCCAGCAAACCTCCTCCGAATATCTCGCACCTCACGATGGAGGTCATCCATCCGTTCGACCAATCCTGGTCCTCGGTGACGCATGCTCCGCCCTTGATAAATGCACCTCTTCCGCCGCCATTGGCCGCCGACCTCTCTCCGGCCGACTCGGGTGGACCACGGGAGGAGGAACCACCGGAGGGGGAACCACGAGAAGGAGGAGGCATCGGTGGGACCATAGGTGGAGCCGGTGGCGTAAGCATCTCCTCAGCGTCTTTCCACTGTTTGTTCCACGGCCCTAGTGATGAAACCACCCAACTGTTCAAAGAACATTGGGCCCAAGTCTATACTCCCCAGGACATAGGCGTCTGTTCATCCACTCTCTTTTCGCACTCCACGCTTGCCCTCTCGTGCCCACCGGGGTGGTGGAGGTGGAGGTCGAACATCCTCCTGCGTGACTACGCCCGGAGTATCTCCCAGCAGCGTACGGTTAAGATCATCTTCCAAGTTTCTCCTAACATCCTTCATAGCTAAAACTCGAATCTCACGTCTCTACTCAAGAGTTCCCACAGACGGCGCCACTTGGTTACTCCCAAAAACTACCTCTCCTTGCCCAATCACCTTCCAAGACGGAGTCTTCCGCGAAATCTGCACAAGGGGGGCTGGAGGGGGGCTCCGGCGTACCCTCTCCGATGCTTAAGTCAGTGCCTTGGAAAGGAAGTAAAGGCTTAGAAAGAGAAAAACAATGTAACAGTAAAGAAAAATGAAAATTAGGTTAGAATGAACCTGGGCTTGGGCCTTTTATACCTTAGCTAGGATTAGGGTTTCCGTAAAATCCGGGATTCCGTTACGATTTGGTGTTAGAGTCATCATTTGATTAGGATCGGATCTTCATAAAAACCCTAAATTTACGATTAGGGTTTCAGGACACGTCGGTCCTTCGTATTATGCGAAGCCCCCTTACATTTCCAAAGCATCCTCAGTACCTCATACATCTCTTGGGCTCGAGCTGAGCTCTTCCTCCAACATCTGGTTAGACTACAATGGGTCAACAACAGATCGGCTTAACCATGCAGAGCTTTAACAGTTCGGCTTGACACAACATACCTTACACAGATCAGCCTCATAACGGCCCTGGAACCATGTACTTGGGCCTTAACAGGTCGCCCCGAGTATGATAAGCCTTCAACCTATTTATGGGCTTCGTAGGTCGGCCCAAGACAATCCTTAGATCAATCTCAAACCGCAGGCCTCCACAGATCGGCCCAAGGTTTAATGCTTAACAGATCAGCCCGACATTATGGGCCCTGCTGGATCGGTCCGGGGCCGTAGGCCTGGTCAGGTCGGCCCAACATCAAATCATCATCCCATCGCCCAATGTCACGGACACGCCAGTCGCCTGCATCGTATTTCGCCCTTATCAATTAGGTTCATCAAAACCACATGGATAGACTCTTCGTGACCATTGTCCTCTTGTTCAACACTCTATAGGCTTTTTTCAGTGAGTATCCCAAAAGGATACCTTCATCACTTTAGCATCAAAAGCCTTTAGATTATCTTGCCATTGTTGTGAATGAAGCTTTTACATCCAAATATTCTAAAATATGCAAAATTTGGCTTTGTCGGGTTAATCGTTAATCATGCATCTATTTTGAGTATAGCATGCGAGTGTTTATGGCTTGACCCAAAATCTTTTAGCAATTGACCAAACTAACATGGTCCTTGCGGCTTCCTTGAGAGTTCTGCTTTCTTCTTTCGCTACTCCATTCTCATTGTGGTGGCCTTGTTTGCAGATAATTCATGAGCAATACCATTTTCAACACAATACTGAGTTATTATCCCATTGACAAACTCAGTTTCTCTATCAGATCTTATCTTAATAATGGTTTGACTCTTCTCATTTTGAACTATTTTCACCAGTTGAGGTAACTTTTGCAAAATTTCCTTCTTTTTGCACATAAAAATTGTCCATGTATATCTTGAATAATCATCCACTACCACTATAGTGTATTTCTTTCCACTTATGCTTGTTGGCTCAACTGGAGCAAATAAGTTCATATGCAACAGATGCAATATTCTTGTTGAAGATGGACTCGACTTTTCTTTGAATGATGATTTGATTTGCTTTCCATCTGACATGCATCACAAACACTTTCCTTCTTGTACACTGAGTCTGGCAGTCCTTCCACAAGATGACTACTTGCAAGCTTGTTAATTGTTTTCAAATTCAGATGACTCAGCTTCTTGTGCCACAACCAACTTGATTCGGCTGTACTCTTTGCTAACAGACAAGTGCTTAGTGTGGCAGTCGACCAGTCTACCACATACATGTTCTTCTGTCTGGATCCTTGCAACACTACATCATTTGATTCAGTGTCCTTGATTTGGCACACTCCCATATTGAATCCAACATTATAACCCTTGTCACAGAGTTGGCTGATGCTTAACAGGTTGAAGTTTAGGCCTTCAACGTATGCAACATCTGTGATTTCTAATCCATTTTTCTTGATGGATCCAGTGCCTCTTATTTCCCCTGGAGCTTCATTTCCTCCAAATATGACTTTTGCGCCTCTAATCTCCTTGAATTTTGACAAATTTTTCTTATTTCCTGTCATGTGTCTGGAACAGCCACTATCTATGTACCAGGTTCCTTGGCACTCAGTTGTTCCTTGAACCTGCAATCAAGGAAATCAGTTTTTAGGTACCCATACTTGCCTGGGTCCTGAGGGGTTAGTGCTGTAAGATGATCTAACCAACCTATAGCCAAATGATCTGACTTTAAGAGGTTGCCATCTATTTGTGCCATAATCATAATTCACTTTGGCAAATTGCTTGGGGGCTTTAGGTTCATACAGTTGTCTCTTTTGTCTGTGTGCCTATGTGTGTGTTTTAGCAATTGCCTTCTTTGGGTAGTTGTGATATTTCTGAGTGTAGTGCTTGGGTGCATATGTGTGCTGATGATAGCTCTTTTGTCTTTGGAATGACCTTTGTTGAGGTCTAGGTCTTTGCCATTTAGGCTTGTATTCCATAGATCTTTGCTAATATTTCACATTATTCCAATCAGCTTGGCTTGGGTAATTTCTTCCATTCCCATCATATGTGTTCCTTTTATAGAACTTCTGGGGCTTCTGGTAGCTCTGTTTCTTCTTCACATAGTACTTCCTGTTTGGAATTTACTGAGGAACTCTGCTGAATTTCTTCTCAGTTGTCCTCTCAGCATACTCAACTGGCTGTTTTTCTTTTCCTTTATATCCAAGGCCAGTTTGTTTGTGGTTGTGCTTTGAGTGAATGTGGGTGTAACATTTGGTGTCTTGGGTTTTTGAGATGCTTCATTACTTGAAGATCCTTTTTCCAAGATCACTCGGGAGTTTATTGTGCCTGCACAAAGGAATTGAATCATATGCATGTCTTATCTCCACACTCTTTTTGGCTCATAATAAGGTCATCCAATGATTTAGATGCATTTGTGAATGAAGCAATCACATTTTTGAGATCATTTTCCCTCTTTTCTCAGAGTGTGACTATCTCTGCTATTAGTTTAGCATTCTCAGATTTCAGCTCTTTGTTCTCATTAGCTATGTGACTTAGAGTACTCAGCTCCTTAGTCAGCAGTGAGTTTTGGCTTTTGAGCTGTTTGTTTTCCTCATTTAATAGTGTGTGTGAGGATTTTATGTGCTCAAAATCTTTTATCATTTTGCCTAATGAATCATAAAGATCAGTGGGTGATGAAGTGTGTTAGAGTGTACCTCATCTTCTTGATCTGGTTGATCTTGTTCTTTAGCCATAAGGCAGATCATAGCCTATTCCTTAGAGTCGAGTTGAGTAGTTAGCTTCACTACTCTCGAGTCGGCCGCTTTCTTTAGCCTTCATTTGTCTCGTGATGTCGGCCAACATGGCTTTTTCTTCTTTTCTGTCTTCTCTCTCTACGAAGACCTTTCTTTCTTCTTCATTCCTATATTTGTTGTCGTTGTATAGCAAAATATCCACAGTTGTCTCATAGTTCCAATACAGAGTTCTCGACTCTTTGATCAGCTCTTTCCATTCTTGGATTATCGGCTCCCGGTATTCAACCTTTTGATGCTCTGCTCTCTTCGGTGGCCTATCTTCCCTTGACTTGGAGGGGAGTGAATGTCTCTGGAGGATTCACCCTTGTTTCTTTTATAGTTCTTGTGAAGAACTTGTTGAATCTTTTAACCATCAAGGCAATTTCCTCCTGGTCAATAGCTTCCTTAACCTCGGCTCTCTTTTCTATCTTTGACTATAAGTGCATTTGTTTTGGGTACAGTTGTTTCCTTTTGATTCTTTCTTCTCAACTCAAATTCATAAGCTTTGAGGTCTGAGAATAGTTTATGATTGGATGTTTTTGATAGGTCCATCGAGTACCTTAGAGACATGGTCTTCATTTCCCACTCAGCTGGGAGACTCCTTAGAATCTTCATACACATCTCCTTCGTGTGTATTCCTTTCCAAGTGCCGAGAGCTCATTTATAATTTCAGTGAATCTAGCATCCAGCTGATCCATTGTCTCACCTGCAAGCATTTTAAAGTTTTCAAATTTTTGAACAACAACAGATAATTTGTTTTCATTAATTTGCTCTGGTCCTTCACAAATTAAAGTTAGTTTATCCCTGATTTCTTTTGTTGTTTTGCATGATTTGACTTTATTGAACATTGCTTTGTCCAGGGTCTTGTAGAGAATATCCTTGGCCACATTGTCCAAGTTGTATCTCTTTCTGTCATCATTGGTCCATTCAGTCCTTGGTTTTTCAACTAAGGTAGTCTTGCTTCACCACAACTTCTTCTCCTCATTTGCAATTTGCTCTCTCCTTCTTGACTATGTTCACTTTCAATATTTGCGGTGGCCCATCATCTATCACTAGCCACATTTCATCATGTAAAGCGGGATAGATGAGCTCGCATACGAATTTTCGGTCATCAAATTCCTCAATAGTGAACATAGGAATGCGTGTCAAATTTGCTTCCATAATAATAACTTTCTTTGAATAAAAGATATGATTTTGAAATGGCAAGTGTTAAAAACTTCTTTGAAAGACTAGAGATCTAGTTCAAGAACTCCATCGAAAGGCTCAATGAACCAACCGCCTCGATACCACTTGTAGGTCCCAAGGGGTGTGAGTAAGGTTTAGAAGGGGGGGTTGAATAAACCTTACCAACTTTTCGATTATAGTCCTTTTAAAATATTACAGAGTTAAATACACAGCTAAGTCCTTGAGGGATAGCTAAGTTAGTTAACCAGCAGAGTTAGCCACTCAACAGACTCGATTAAGCTATTGATAGAATAACTCAGCTGTTTAGTCTATACCTTAACTTGGCTGTGATGAGATTTTTAGCGGAAGACTTAACACCCTTGAATTTGGTTTAAGTTTGTTTTAACACTTGGTTTTAGCACTTTGTTAATTATAACTTGGATTGCAAATTATCAGCAGATAGAAAATGATATGCAGAAATGAAAATGCTGAAATGTAAATGACACAATAATTTTTATAGAGGTTCGAAGATGGGGTAATTCTTCTATTCATCTATTCTCCAACTCCTGGAGGAATCCACTAAGTATAGATCAGAGTACAAAGTGGTTATCAGTGCAGATACAAGTCTTGATCACACAGCTGACTTGATCTTTTGGGACATAGTCTGGAGATGCCTTGGTCACACAGCTGGCTTCTTGGAATGTAGACCCCTTTTGATTCTTCAAAAGTTTCCTTTTAACAGTTTGAGGTTGTCTTTCCTTCACAGCTTGGTGTTGGATCGATTTCCTTCGAGATTTAGGCTTGAGGATTTTCTTGAATAACTTGAGAATATATTGCGAGGTTGATTTGAATAATTGCTTGATTGTTCGTGGTTCGGGTATGCAAGGTAACCTCTTCTCAAAGTGATTCTCGGCCTTTTTATAGTGAACTTTCAAAAATCGCCCGTTGAAGAGATAGGCTGATTTTCAAAAGTCACTTGTGTTCGTTGGCTTGTCTTTTCTTGGTCTTCAATCCTGAGATGTAGACATTTCCTCGTATTAAATGAATGTCCAGCTTTTCAGGTTTTGACACGAGGTGCAGTGCTTCCCATTGGTTTATTCCTTTTGCACGCTTCTCGGGATCGAGCACTTTAAGACATGGCAGCATGGAAGTATTACTTGTTTAGGTAATATTCTTGACTTTTGTGCAACGGATTCTTTTCAGTTAACTCCTCTTTGCAGCTGTCTTTTCCCTAGGTGACTTGAGTCTGCTCCAATGATTGAAAGACTCATATGTCACTTCAACTTGGCTTGGCTTGGCTTCTTTGGTTGACTTGACTGACTCTTCATAGAGCTGTAACTCAGCTGATACTCCTTCAGTCGAGTCCTTGACATCTCTTCCTTGCCACACTCACCGCTTCACAATGAGTCTTCATCCCAATCTTCAGTTGACTTCTTGTATATCCAGACATAGCTGACTTGACTCAGCTCATACAACCCTATCTATTACAATACAAATTACAAGGAAAATGGGGTGCCAACTTTCTAGTCTAAGTTTTACATGGCATTCATCAAAATCTAAACAATAAATTCCCAACATTATATTTGGTGCTACTAATGAATCTTTGTGCAAGAAATTTTCTAAGTTAATGCAAGGTGAATATAATAGAGGAGCTTAATTTCTTCCTTGGACTCAAAATTAAGCAATGCCAAGAAGGTATTTATATTTCACAATCAAAATATATAAAAGAACTTTTAAAGAAGTTCGGCATTGAAGGAGGAAGAATCGTCACTACTCCAATGGCAACCAATATCAAGCTAGATAAAGATGAAAAAGGCAAGTCGGTTGATGAATCAAAGTATCGAGGTATGAGTAGTAGTTTACTTTATTTAACCGCAAGTAGACCGGATATTCTCATGATGTATGCCTATGTGCTCGTTTTCAAAGCAATCCCAAAGAATCTCATATGAGTGCCGTTAAAAGGATTTTTCGATATTGGAAATGCACTATTTCTTATAGTTTGTTTTATCCAAAGAATGAAAAATTTTCTCTTAAAGGATAAAGTGATTCGGACTATGCGGAAAATATTGATGATCGCAAAAGTACTTTTGGATCATGTTAATTTTTAGGCGATTGCCTAATATCTTGGTTTTCAAAGAAACAAAATTGTGTTTCATTATCAACGGCCGAAGCCGAATATATTTCCGCGACTTTTTGTTGTACTCAATTGCTTTGGATGAAACAAACCTTAGCGGATTACAAATGTTCTTTTGAAAGTGTTCCTATTTTTTGTGATAACACATCCACAATAAACATTGCTCAAAACCCGGTTCATCATAGTCGTACTAAACATATTGAGGTTCGTCATCATTTTCTAAGGGACTGTGTTTCCAAACAAAAAATTGAGATGTCTTTTGTTCCGTCTCAAGATCAACTCGCGGATATTTTTACAAAACCGCTTACCGCCGAGTCTTTTGCTTCAATTCGAGCTCGTTTAGGCATAATGCATATTGAATAAGGTCTATGTTTGCATTTTGCGCAGTTTTAAACTTATGGGTGAAAAATCGGATTTTTTTTATCAAAAATGGGACACTGCCTAAAAAATTTCTCCAAGCACCGGATGGAGGGAGGTCGACCGGTCGACCTCAGCCTGGAGCGGCCGAATTGCCCTTCAACCGGTCAAGCATAGTGGTTTCTTGGTTTAAATTTGTTCTGTCCTCTGTCTTTGTTATTTCACACGGTTTTCTTCCATTTTTCAACCCCTTTGCAAATTTCACACACAATTCACTCAAAATGATTTCTTTCTTGTAAATTCTATATTTTTGAGTTTATATTACTCGTATTTCATCATTATTACCCGACTTATCCGATTAATTGGTAAGTTTAATTCCTTTTTAATCTCAATTGGGTTGAACCCTTGAGAAAGTGCTTATATTTTGATATTTTGATGAACTTCTTGTATAATTGTGTTGGGTATGATGATTGTTGTTGGATGATATTTATAGAATTGCATTTGGTGATGAAAATTTGGACTTGATTACATTTACAAAGTTTATATACATCTTCGATGTTACTCTTCGCACGCCAAGTGTTTGATAAAATGTTTCAATGAAAATTTATTCTCTTACATGATTCTCTTGATTTCAAAAGTCTTATATGTTTATAGAGATCATGTTTTGTCAATCAAATGAGCTTTACAAATCATCTTATCGAATTTTCCCTTATTATTTGGAATTTTAAAGCTCTTTGATCAAAACCTCGATAATTCGATGGAAATGCGCACTTTGATATGATTATATGATGTTTTTATCGTGCTAACACTCTTTTTGATGATTCCAAAGGAGGAGAAACATGAAACAAGCTCATTAGCTCAAAGAAGCTATAAAAAGCTCACAGAAAAAGCTATAAGCTGTGATTGAAAAAGCCAAAAGCTGTGGATGTGAATTAGTCCAATGGATGAATAATGGACTTTTATTATGGCTAATGATTTATTTTTGATAAGGAGAGCTTCTAAGCTCGTGAAATTCAAGCTTAAATTGTGAAAGCTAAGCTTCTAGCTTTTAGTTGTTTGCTTCTATACTTACTCTTGTTGAGGATGTTGATAGGGGGAGCTTATATAAAATATTTTTTGAAAAATCTTTGCTCCTATCATTGTGTCTTTATTCATGATAAGTGTTGCTTAAAATGGATTGTTGATTTAGACCGGAAAAATGCGTATTGTTTTAAAAATCGATCTCCTAAAATTGTTTTGGTTTGTAATCATCAAAAAGAGGGAGTTTGTTAGAAAAATATTTTTATCATGATTTTGATGATTTTGTTTAACTAAGTTTTTACACCAAAACAACGTTCCTAAATGTTGTCCAAATACTCCTAATCGATTTAAATTATTATTACTAATTTTTCGGAGTATTTCTTGAAGTTTATTTTCGACAAAAATTGGACAAACACTTCTATTTTGAGGTCAACTGGTCGCCCTAGAGGGCAACACGTGCCTGAAAGTTGAAACTTGAAACAAAAACAAAACAGGAGGATTTTCGGAGGAGGTCGACCTTTGTGGTCGACAGGTGTCTGAATGCCCAGTTTTCTTAAAAACTCTTCTCTCTCTTGTTTTGGGCATGTTGGATCGATCCAAGGAGAGGGTGACTGGTCGAACATGCCTTCGACCAATCCAACCCCCTTCGACCGGTCCAACCCCTGGTTTATCCCGTGTCTGAATCTCTGATTTACTTTTAAACATTCGAAATTTCTTAAGGTCAACCGGTCGACCTATGTTATTTTTGACAGCAAATTCAAAACGTTAACAAGCCATTATCAGCAATCTTGAAGTGAATATGGAGGAGCCTATGTTGGAGATCCAATCTTGAAGACTCTCTTATAAATAGATGAAGGCTTTGAAGGAACAAAACAACAACACAAGCAAACAACACAACAAGAAAATCTGCAAATTTCTCTAAGCTTTCATATTTTACATTCTTGTTGAAATAGCCTAAGTCTATCACTTGCACATCTTGAGGTCTACTCTTTTATTCTTGATTACACTTGCACTTCAAAGTTGTATACTTCATTATCGAGTTGTAATCTTGCATTTGTCAATCATTCAAAACAAGATATCCTTGTTAGTGTTATTGTGGTAAGAACACACTTGGGTGACCTTAGGTGTTGAAGAGTGTAGTACTCTTCATAAGTGAAGGAAGATTGTGGTAATCTCCTTGGTGGTGTTGTAAGAAGAGTGTGGTACTCTTCAAGGTGAAGGGGTAATAAGTTTGGTAATTATTAATAAAATTCTTTTTTTTTTCGAAACTCATCCTGGATATACTGGGGTGGTAGAGCACGTAGTTCGTAGGAGGGGTGAAGATCTTTAAATCATCGTGTGTTGTTTATTTTTCCGCACTTACATTCTTTCTATCATCTTCACATTCGAAAAAGAGGGAAAAACTTGGAAAATCGGCATAATCTATTCACTCCCCCTCTAGATTATCGTAGCCACTTGGACTAACAGGACTCTGCCAAACGCATTTTTTCGGAGTTCTTTTCCCGTTCGAACTCTACAAGTGATCTCTCCAAGCATCTATTAAAGGGACCCAAGACTTGCATGAAAATTCATTCATGAATACAGCATACAACACATCAAATTATGCAGGAACACAAGATTCGAAGTCTTCTGAGAGAGGAGGGCTAGGTCGTGAAGAACACCACAAGGCCTTTCGCATCTACGGGAGCACAAGAGCTTCGAAGGCTTAGGAGGGGAATCCATCCTGACAAGAATGGGTTTTCTTTCTATGTCTAGATCTCTTGTCTGTGCTTAAACGATGTCATAATGTTGGTTTCAAATTTGCATATGAATTTGTTATCAATGTTTGGCTAATCTTTCGGATCTTAGGGACATAATTGAAATGTTGATTCATGTTAAATCTTGATTAATTATTTTCTTAATTGATTCATGCTTTCTATTTTATGAATTAGAGTGCTTATTTATAATTGCTATTTATTTGGCTGGGAATATTTTTCATGTCATATATGATAGTATGAAATTTGGAAGAGGAGTTCTAACAAAGACGAAAATCAAATTTAGACATAAACAGGTATATCGAGTTGGGAGACCTATAACTATTTGTGGGAAGTCATTCAATTCATAGATCTTTTGGGAGTTAATAATAGTTGTATCGAGTCGTGAGACCTACAATTGTTATCAATCTAATTTTTATGCGCCACCCGGGAGGGGGAATAAACTAACTTAGGAATTGAACCCATAGAATTGTATGAATTGGTTTGGAAACTTTAATTGGATTTAATATTGAAGAAACATGTTGAGATTATGTTCCTAAGGTTGCTCCTGTAGTTGTTGAAAATACTTGTGGGGTTCGCAAATTTATTTATTTTATTTCTTTATTTTCAATTTTTACTTAAATTAGATATTCGATCGCTTCAATAAAATTGGAATGTGATATTATTATAGCCTAAGTATTTCACATATCAATCCCTGAGGAATACGACCTTGCTTGCCATTATTCTGTAAACTACATTGTACACTTGCAGTTGTATGATCCAAATATTTTTGGCGAAGAAGTTTTTGGCGCCATTGGCGGGGATTGATAGATTCTACATAGATATAGTAATAAGTAGTTCAATCTTAATTGAAGCATATTTTTTTATTGTTTTTAAAATTTTCGAAATTGTTTATTATTTATTTATCATTTTTCGGTCCTAACATTGTTTTGTTAAGTGTAGATAGTGCATGATCACGCGTTCCAAATCTACCGAACTAATACCCATTGATTTGGAAATCGAGAAGACAACGAAGCAATTAAAAAAAAGAGCCAAAGCAATGTCGGATGGGACAAATCCAACGCAGTGAACAACAGAAACAATGAGGAGCGCACACTTGGGGCAGACGTCCAAGACCGAATTTTAGAAAGGCCCGCGAGAAGGGTAGTTAGGGACTACTTCCAGCCGGAGATAAGTCAAACTTATGGGAGTACGGCCCACCTGCCGATCAATACAAACAACTTTGAACTAAACCATGCATTGATCCAGATGGTGTCACAAAATCAGTTTGGGGGTAGAGACATTGAGGATCCAAACGCGCATGTGGCGCACTTTTTAGAAATTTGTGATATTGTTAAAATGAATGGCGTTTCTGAGGATATCATTCGATGCCGCCTTTTCGCATTCTCTCTACACGATAAGGCTAAGGGATGGTTATGCTCTCTAACACCACCAACAAATTGGGCAGAACTAAGTCATCGGTTTCTAGCCAAATACTTTCTCCCCAGTAAGACGCTGCAACTGAATCTGAGATCGCCCAGTTTAGGCAATTAGATGTTGAGCCACTATATGAAACATGGGATAGATTCTGGGAATTGCTAAGGAAGTGCCCTCAACACGGATATCCCGACTAGCAACAGGTCATGTATTTCTATAATGGTTTGAGTGGCAACACAAGAATGATTATAGATGATGCATCTGGGGGTGCATTGCTCGTCCTCGAGCAATTTAACCATAATAATATTAAGGGGTAAAAACGAACACCCAAGAACACTATGAACATTAAATAGTATTTGACTCCATATTTAAGAAAACTATGTAATTCATAATAAAGGAGTCATCATTCATAAACTCGGCATAGTCAATACTCTTTTGGGTACTTGATATCGCGACTCATAAGTAGGTAGTGTATCATTCGACTCTCAGAATTGTATGGAAAGTGTTTACGCTAAAATTCAATTCAGTGAAAGTAGAACTGCCATATGCTTGCAAATCGTCTAACATCTCGATCCCTTTTGTGTGCACAACTTAAGAATCAAAAAGGACTTTTTATTAGGTTGTAATGTAGACTCTTTTGATATCTGCCTCAACATATGGACTCTTATGAATAGTTGGTTGATTTATCTTGTCAGCTAACTCATCAATGTCTTCTCCATTAACATTAGGTTTATCAAAAATGACATGGATAGACTCTTCTGTGACCATAGTCCTCTTATTTAGCACTCTGAATGCTTTACTCTCAGCTGAGTATCCCAAAAAGATACCTTCATCATCTTTAGCATCAAAAGCTTTCAAGTTGTCCTTGTCATTGTTGTGAATGAAATACTTACGTCCAAAGATATGAAAATATCCAACATTTGGCTTCCTCCCTATCCAAATTTCATAAGGGGTTTTGGATAGTTGCTTATTGATCATACACCTATTCTGAGTGTAGCAAGCAGTATTAATGGCTTCATCCCAAAATCTCTTGGGCAATCCAACTTCAGCTAACATGGTCCTAACATGGTCCTTGCAGCTTCCTTGAGAGTTTTGTTCCTTCTTTCAGCTATTCCATTCTGTTGTGGAGTTCTTGCAGCTGACAACTCATGAGAAATATCATTTTCTATGCAATACTGAGTTATATTTCCATTGACAAACTCAATGGAATATATCATACCTTATCTTGATAATGGTTTGCCTCTTGTCATTTTGAACTCTTCTCGTCAGCTGAGGAAGCTTTTGCAAAGTTTCCTTCTTTTTACACATAAAAATGGTCCATGTGTATCTTGAATAATCATTTACCACCAGTAAGGTGTATTTCTTTCCACTAATTCTGGTTGGTTCAACAAGACCAAACAAACCCATATGCAATAAGTGTAATATCCTGGTTGAAGAAAGATTTGGCTTATCCTTAAATGAAGACTTTATTTGCTTTCCTATCTGGCATGCATCACAAATGCTTTCCTTCTTGTATACTGAGTCTAGCAATCCTTCCACAAGATGACTCCTTGCAAGCTTGTTGATTGTCTTAAAATTCAGGTGACATGGCTTTTTGTGCCACAACCAACTTGATTCGGCTATACTCTTGGCTAACAGATATGTACTAGGTGTAGCAGTTAACCAATCCAGTACATACATGTTTTTCTATCTTGATCCAGATAGCACAACCTCATTGGATTCAACATCCTTGATCTTGCAAACTCCCATGTTGAATTCTACATTGTAGCCCTTATCATAGAGTTGACTAATGTTCAACAGATTGAATTGAGCCCTTCAACATAGGCTACATCTATGATTTCTAGTCCATTTTTCCTTATGGATCTTGTGCCTTTGATCTCCCCTAGAGCTTCATTTTCTCCAAATATGACTTTAGTCCCTATTGCTTCCTTGAAGTTTGATAAATTTCTTTTATTCCCTGTCATATGTCTGGAACAACCATTATCCATGTACCAGGTTCCTTGGCACTCAGCTATTCCTTGAACCTGCAATCAAGGAAATTAGTTCTTAGGTACCCATACTTGTCTGGGTCCTAAGGGGTTAGCACTATCAGTTGATCCAACCAACCTATAGACAAATGGTCTGACTCTAATAGGTTGCCACCTATCAGTTCCATAATCATAATGAACATTAGCAAATTGCTTAGGAGGTTTAGGCTCACAAAACTATCTATTCTGTCTGTATGCCTGTGTGTGAGCTTGTGCCTTTGCTTTCTTGAGATAGTAATGGAACTTTTGCGCATATTGGGCATTGTGCTTCGGTGCATATGTGTGCTGATAATGGTTCATATGCCTTGGGAATGATCTATTTTTGGTTTGAGGTCTTTGCCACTTGGGCTTGTTTCCCTTAGAACTTGGATGATGTCTCATTTGATTGTTCCAATCAGCTTGGCTGGGATAATTTCTACAATTCCCATCATATGGCTTTCTCTGCTGAAACCTCTGGGGCTTTCGGTAGTTTTATTTTGATTTCACAGAATATTTTCGGTTTGGTGTCTATGATGGACTCTTCAGAATTTAATTCCAGTTGTCCTTTCAGCATACTCTGCTGGCTTTTTGTCTTTGCTTTATATCCTAGGCCAGCATGGTTGTGATTGTGTTTATGAGTGGGTGTGCGTGTAACATATGGTGCTTTGGATTTTTGGACTCCCTCATTACTTTAGGATCCTTTTTTCCATTACCACTCTTGCAGTTTGGGCGTGAACAGAAGAATAAAATCCTATGCATGTTTTATCTACACTTTCCTTTTGTATCATTATCAATTCATCCAATGATTTTTCAAATCATTGGATGAATTGATAAATGATGCAATCACATTTTTCAAATCTTTTTCCCTATTTTCTCTTTCAGCTAAGTCAGCTTAAATCTTAGCTATTTCATCCTTCAGCTCAGTGTTCTCAGCAGCTATGTGACTTAGAGTACTCAGCTCCTTAGTCAACTATGTAGCTTTTGAGCTGGCTGTTTTCCTCATTTAAAAGTGTGTGTGAGGTCTTTACATGCTCAAAATCTTTCATCATTTGCCTAATGAATCATAAAGATCAGTAGGTGATGAAGTGTTTGTGTCACTATCACTATCATCAGAATTAGAATGAGATGAGTTAGAATGTACCTCATCTTCCTGTTCTTTGGCCATGAGGCATATCAAAGACTCTTTTTTTTTTTGTGTCCGAGAAGTAATCAGCCTCACTTTCGCCTCGACTCATTTGGTCTTTGCACTGGCCGTGTCTCTGCAGCCTTCAGCAGCAACATAGCTTTTTCTTTTCTTGTCTTCTCTCTCTCAAGACTTTTATTTCTTCCTCATTTATGTACTTTTTGAATGGTGGATAGGGGGACCAACAACAAAATGTCTGGTTGTCTCATAGTTCAAAGACAGGTTCTCAACTTTCTAGAGGTTAGCTCTTTCATCTCTCTGATTATCAGCTCTCTGATATTCAGTCCTCTGATGGTCAGCTCTCTTTGGTGGTCTATCTTCCCTTGCTTTGAAGAACTTGTTGAATCTCTTCACCATAAGGGAAATCTCCTCCTGGTTAATGGCTTCCTTGGATTCAGCTCTTTTAGATTCTCCAGCCATGAGTGCAGCTGTCTTGGGTACAACAGTCTCTTCTTGCTCTTTCCGTCTGAGCTCAAATTCATAAGCTAAGTTTAAGAACAACTCATGGTTGTATTTTCTTGTAAGGTCCATTGAATGTCTCAAAGTCATCACCTTCATTTCCTACTTAGCTGGGAGCGACCTGAGAATTTTCATACACATTTTATTATGTGTATATTCTTTGCCTACAGCTGAGAGCTCATTGGTTATCTGTATGAATCTGGCATCCAGGTGGTCCAGACTCTCACTTGCAAGCATTTTGAAATTTTCAAGCTTTTGTACAGCAACAATTAATTTATTTTCTTTAATTTGATCTGATCCTTCACAAATTAAAGTAAGTTTCCCCCATATTACTTTAGCCGTTCTCCAATATTTCACTTTGTTTAACATGACCTTAAAGAGGGTTTTATACAAAATGTCCTTGGCAACATTATCCAAGTTGTATCTTTTTCTATCATCGTTCTTCCACTTGCATCGAGGCTTCTCGACCATTGCTGGTGTTGGTGCAACAAGTACATCATCTTCTCCTTCAGCAGGAGCAACACCTCTTACGGTTGTATTGATTTTCAATATTTGTAGTGGCCTATCCTCAATGGCAAATCATCATCTCATGTAAAGGTGGAAGTTGTGCCTGCATGCGTATTTTCCAATCATCAAATTCCTCAACAGTGAACATTGGAATGCGAGTTAGATTTGCTTCCATTATAATAACTTGTTTTGCAAGAAAATCTTTAAAACAGAAAGTGTTGTATTCTTTGAAAAAGAATGAGATCCAGTTAAGTGACCAGTGCGGAAGGCTCAATGAACCAACTGCTCTGATACTATTTGTAGGTCCCAATGGGTGATAAAGAAAAGTCTAGAAGGGGAGGGTTGAATAGACTTTACAAAATTTTCGATTTAGTCCTTTTTAAATTCAGAGTTGTCTCAAGTCAGTTGGGTCCTTGGTTGACAACTAAGTTTACTTGCACAACATAGTTAGCAACTCAACAAATTCGACTGAGTTGTTGATAGTATAACTTAACTGATTCAATTAACTTTTTAAATACTGAGTAGACTTGGTTTTTACAGCGGAAGACTTTCACCTTTATGTGAAATATGTTTTTCAACACCTGTTTTAAGCCTAGTTATTATCAGTTGACTTAGTAAATTAAACAAACATCAGTATAAGTATGCAAGAATAAAAGTATGCTGATTGTAAATGACGCAAACAATTTTATTGTGGTTTGAGTATGGAGTAATTCCTCTAATCCACTCTTCTCCATCCCCTGGATGAATCAACTAATGTAACTGTAACTTTTTTACAAAATGTTGACACTAATTCTGGTTGGTTCAACAAGACCAAACAAACCCATATGCAATAAGTGTAATATCCTGGTTGAAGAAAGATTTGGCTTATCCTTAAATGAAGACTTTATTTGCTTTCCTATCTGGCATGCATCACAAATGCTTTCCTTCATATACTGAGTCTGGCAATCCTTCCACAAGATGACTCCTTGCAAGCTTGTTGATTGTCTTGAAATTCAGGTGACATGGCTTTTTGTTCCACAACCAACTTGATTCGGCTATACTCTTGGCTAACAGATATTTGCTAGATTTAGCAGTTAACCAATCCAGTACATACATGTTTTTCTATCCTGATCCTGATAGCACAACCTCATTGGATTCAACATCCTTGATCTTGCAAACTCCCATGCTGAATTCTACATTGTAGCCCTTATCATAGAGTTGACTAATGTTCAACAGATTGAATTGAGCCTTTCAACATAGGCTACATCTGTGATTTCTAGTCAATTTTTCCTTATGGATCTTGTGCCTTTGATCTCCCCTAGAGCTTCATTTTCTCCAAATATGACTTTAGTCCCTATTGCTTCCTTGAAGTTTGATAACTTTCTTTTATTCCCTGTCATATGTCTGGAACAACCATTATCTATGTACCAGATTCCTTGGCACTCAGCTGTTCCTTGAACCTGCAATCAAGGAAATTAGTTCTTAGGTACCCATACTTGTCTGGGTCCTAAGGGGTTAGCACTATAAGTTGATCCAACCAACCTATAGACAAATGGTCTGACTCTAATAGGTTGCCACCTATCAGTTCCATAATCATAATGAACATTAGAAAATTGCTTAGGAGGTTTAGGCTCACAAAACTATCTATTCTGTCTGTATGCCTGTGTGTGAGCTTGTGCCTTTGCTTTCTTGAGATAGTAATGGAACTTTTGCGCATATTGGGCATTGTGCTTGGGTGCATATGTGTGCTGATAATGGTTCCTATGCCTTGGGAATGATCTATTTTTGGTTTGAGGTCTTTGCCACTTGGGCTTGTTTCCCTTAGAACTTGGATGATGTCTCATTTGATTGTTCCAATCAGCTTGGCTGGGATAATTTCTACAATTCCCATCATATGGATTTCTCTGTTGAAACCTCTGGGGCTTTCGCTAGTTCTATTTTGATTTCACAGAATATTTTCGGTTTGGTGTCTATGATGGACTCTTCATAATTTAATTTCAGTTGTCCTTTCAGCATACTCTGCTGGCTTTTTGCCTTTGCTTTATATCCTAGATCAGCATGGTTGTGATTGTGTTTGTGAGTGGGTGTGTGTGTAACATATGGTGCTTTGGATTTTTTGACTCCCTCATTACTTTAGGATCCTTTTTCCATTACCACTCTTGCAGTTTGGGCATGCACAGAAGAATAAAATCCTATGCATGTTTTATCTGCATTTTCCTTTTGTATCATTATCAATTCATCCAATGATTTTTCAAATCATTGGATGAATTGATAAATGATGCAATCACATTTTTCAAATCTTTTTCCCTCTTTTCTGCTTTTGACTAAGTCAGCTTAAATCTTAGCTATTTCATCCTTCAACTCAGTGTTCTCAGCAGCTATGTGACTTAGAGTACTCAGCTCCTTAGTCAAGTATGTGGCTTTTGAGCTGGCTGTTTTCCTCATTTAAAAGTGTGTGTGAGGTCTTTACATGCTCAAAATCTTTCATCATTTGCCTAATGAATCATAAAGATAAGTGGGTGATGAAGTGTTTGTGTCACTATCACTATCATCAGAATTAGAATGAGATGAGTTAGAATGTACCTCATCTTCCTGTTCTTTGGCCATGAGGCATATCAAAGACTCTTTTTTTTGTGTCTGAGAAGTAATCAACCTCACTTTTCCCCGACTCAATTGGGTCTTTGCACTTGGCCGTGTCTCGCAGCCTTCAAGCAGGCAACATAGCTTTTTCTTTTTTCTTGTCTTCTCTCTCTGAAGACTTTTATTTCTTCCTCATTTATGTACTTTTTGAATGGTGGATAGGGACAGTCAACAACAAAATGTCCTGGTTGTCTGCAGTTCCAGCACAGGTTCTCAACTTTCTAGAGCTCAGCTCTTTCATCTCTCTGATTATCAGCTCTCTGATATTCAGTCCTCTGATGGTCAGCTCTCTTTGGTGGTCTATTATCCCTTGCTTTGAAGAACTTGTTGAATCTCTTCACCATAAGGGAAATCTCCTCCTGGTTAATGGCTTCCTTGGATTCAGCTCTTTTAGATTCTCCAGCCATGAGTGTAGTTGTCTTGGGTACAACAGTCTCTTCTTGCTCTTTCCGTCTGAGCTCAAATTCATAAGCCTTTAAGTTTAAGAACAACTCATGGTTGTATTTTCTTGTAAGGTCCATTGAATGTCTCAAAGTCATCACCTTCATTTCCTACTTAGCTGGGAGCGACCTGAGAATTTTCATACACATTTTATTATGTGTATATTCTTTGCCTACAGCTGAGAGCTCATTGGTTATCTGTATGAATCTGGCATCCAGGTGGTCCAGACTCTCACTTGCAAGCATTTTGAAATTTTCAAACTTTTGTACAGCAACAATTAATTTATTTTCTTTAATTTGATCTGATCCTTCACAAATTAAAGTAAGTTTCCCCCATATTACTTTAGCCGTTCTCCAATATTTCACTTTGTTTAACATGACCTTAAAGAGGGTTTTATACAAAATGTCCTTGGCAACATTATCCAAGTTGTATCTTTTTCTATCCTCGTTCTTCCACTTGCATCGAGGCTTCTCGACCATTGCTGGTGTTGGTGCAACAAGTACATCATTTTCTCCTTCAGCAGTAGCAACACCTCTTACAGTGTATTGATTTTCAATATTTGTAGTGGCTTATCCTCAATGGCAAATCACATCTCATCGTAAGGCCGAAGTCGTGCTCTGCATGCGTATTTTCCAATCATCAAATCCCTCAACAGTGAACATTGGAATGCGAGTTAGATTTGCTTCCATTATAATAACTTATTTTGCAAGAAAATCTTTAAAACAGAAAGTGTTGTATTCTTTGAAAAAGAATGAGATCCAGTTAAGTGACCAGTGCGGAAGGCTCAATGAACCAACTGCTCTAATACTATTTGTAGGTCCCAATGGGTGATAAAGTAAAGTCTAGAAGGGGAGGGTTGAATAGACTTTACAAAATTTTCAATTTAGTCCTTTTTAAATTCAGAGTTGTCTCAAGTCAGCTGGGTCCTTGGTTGACAACTAAGTTTACTTGCACAACATAGTTAGCAACTCAACAAATTCGACTGAGCTGTTGATAGTATAACTTAACTGATTCAATTAACTTTTTACATACTCAGTAGACTTGGTTTTTACAGCGGAAGACTTTCACCTTTGTGTGAAATATGTTTTTCAACACCTGTTTTAAGGTTAGTTATTATCAGTTGACTTAGTAAATTAAACAAACATCAGTATAAGTATGCAAGAATAAAAGTATGTTGATTGTAAATGACGCAAGCAATTTTATTGTGGTTTGAGTATGGAGTAATTCCTCTAATCCACTCTTCTCCATCCCCTGGAGGAATCAACTAATGTAACTGTAACTTTTTTACAAAATGTTGACAGTCCAAGCTTAGCCTTGATCACACAGATGGCTCAGCTTCAGGGACTCAACTTCTTCACAAAACAGTTATCTTGCTACTTCGGCTCCTTAAAACTCTTGGATTTGTTAACACAACCCTCCAACGAGTCTAAAGCCTCTCCTCTTGTTAGAACTTGAACCTCACTAAACCTCCTTCAACCTTGGAGTCTAGGCCCCTTGTTCTTAGAAACAAGATTTTTCTCTTCAACAGGTTTGAAGTTGTCTTTCCTTCACGGAATGTGTTGGATTGATTTCCTTCGAGTTTAGGCTTGAGGATATGAATAGAATGCTTGAGAGTGTTATGCTTTGATTGCTTGATTTCTCTCGTGTCTCAGAGTTTGCATAAGCGTCTTCTCTCTTGTGTTCCTCAGCCTTATAGTGCATGTTTGAAAAACATATTTGTTGAAGAGATAGGTGTATTTTTCAAACTACACTTTGAGGTTCTTGGCTGGTCTTATCTTGAAGCTTTGATGTAGACTGATCCTTGAATTTAATGCTCTATAGCCTTTCCTTAAACTCTGCTAGTTTTCAAGTACATCTCATTGGCTCCTTGCTTTTTGCACTCTTTCAGCAAAACAACTGTAAGGTAGGTAGTCTGTCACATAGCTATTTTCAGCAAACAATTGACTTACTTTGACAACGAATCACTTCAGCTTTCTTTGATCCTTCTACTGAATAACTCCTTTGACAGTCAACTCCACTTATCTTGGAGTGACTCAATTGTCAGTCTGCTGACTGAGAAAGCTTTTCTGTCACTTGACTGATACTTAACTTAACTTCACTCACTGCCACACAACCGATTCTTCCTTCGATCTTGATCGAGTCTGCGTTCTTCAACACGGGGCCGCTTCTACTCAAACTTATAGAACCCTATCTATTACAAGTTGATTTATATGGGAATTGTGGTGCCAACTTCCTAATCTAAGTTTTATATGGTATCATCAAAATCTAATACATAAAGTTCCCAACACGAAATCGCAGCAAGGTTCGGAGCCTACAACATAATTTGTACAAGTCTTAGCCAAGTAAAGACAAAGCATGAAGAATGGAAAAGCGAAGAAATTATAGAAGCTTGCCCGAGCAAGGTCCCCGCTAAGGTGAGTCCCAATGCCCTTGAAGGACAAAAACCCAAAGAAAAACTGGTCATCAGATGATATAGCTCCTTGGGTATGGGCGTAGCCAAAGACAGAATCAATGTAGTCCCAATGGGACTAGATCCCCTAGCGATGGTTCACTCCACCAGAGAAGACAACTCGGGGACCAACACACTCAGAAGCAGCAATACTGACTCCATCCTTGGCCTCTTCCCTCCCGAAGGGTCTATAGAAGGACGAGGAGCTGGAGTGACGTCAGTATAATCACCGGAGTGTGAGCCAGGGCACCTATCACCCTCCTAGTGGGAAGGGCACCTCTCACTCTCCTAGGGAGAAGGGCATAGCCTATCACTCCGAGGTGGGACACTCGAGCTCCCGTTGGTAGCATATTTCCCCTTAGCCTTCTCCTTCTCCTTCTTCTAGAAAGCCACCAACTCTGCAATGATGTAACTCTCCTTAGCTGGAAAGCAATTAGAAGCAACATCAGAAAAGGAACTAGTGAAAATATACAAGTAAAATGGGAAGCAATATAAAGAAGTAAATCAAAGCAGGATACCCAAGAACTCTCTAACATTCAGAAGATTTTCAAACAAGTCCCGAGACCTATAAGCCTCCGCCATCTCCTTCTAGGAAGTGGAAGTGCCTCGCGCGATCTTAACCTCGGAAACCCACTCATGAGAAATCTCCCAACTGTTCTCTCTCACATAAAAGGAATCCTCCTTCCACAGCAGAGAAGGAAATCCATCTAAGAACTTACACTGAGGATGTGGGAAGAAGTTGAAGAAGGTGTCACTTGGTGGGGTGAACCACTTCGGGACTATCATTTTCGTACTCCTCCTTAGAAGACTCATCACTTGAGCTCGAATTCGACTCAAGCTCTACCTCCCAATCACCATCAAAATACAAGTCTGGAGCAAGGGGATGCATATCAAACTCCATGGAAAAGCATGGATATGGAATCGGGCGAGTGATGAACGCTCGTAACACCTCAACCTCCGAGTGGAATGGAAGATGTACCAAAATCCGGAGCGTGGCTCAAACATATGAAAACTCAGGGAAAGATCAAGGAAAACAAGAGGAATAACGGACCGGGGAGCTTGGGACGCCCCTGAGGGCACACCCTTATAGCTGCCCGGGGAGGGCACCAAAGGGGCGCCTTTGCCCACTCCAGTGAGGTGCCGGGCGCCTCTGCAGGGCATTCATCTCCTTCTCTGCGCGATGCACTCCATCTCTCCATCATCTCTCAACTCAAGTCTCAACTGAAGTCACAACTCAACTCTCACCTCAAGTCTCTCCTCACCTCTTACTAGTAAGAAATTTCCTATGTCTTTTATAAAGCAAAAAAATTCAAAAATTGGGAGGTAGAGATATATAATTTACCTTTGGAAGATATGGTCACAAGCCTCCACTTTAAAGTATCCTAGTGCAAAGTGGTTAATGATTCTTCAAAGACAAAACAACATATACTACAAGCCAAGCATAATATTTTCTACACCGGATTAGCTTCCGCACTGCTTCATCCCTCTGCAGCACCGGAGCTGGGGGACTTATGTTGGGGACAAAAACAGAGTCCGAGTTTGGCCCAATCGGTCGCTTTCTTTTACGTAAACTAACCCATAGGCCAAATTCTCCTACAGGGCCACGGGGCCCATCTCCCAGGTATAAAAAGGTTCCTCCTATTAACTGTAAGTAATTAACTCATAATTAAATATTTCTCTTACGCATTCAGTATTTGTTTATTATCTTAATTTCTCTCTCGTTCACCGTCCTAACTTGAGCGTCGGAGGGGCCTCCCTGGGACAACCTCCGAGGCCCTCTAATATTTGCGCGTGAGCGTAAGCAAGTTCCCAATCGAAGGAGTTAGCAGTTCAAGGAACATAAGACGAGAAGACTTCCCTCTCGGAAAGAAAAATTTGGTCAACTCAATTGATTAGGATGATCTGCTCTAAAAAACATGATCAATTAGTAATTCCATTAACCTGCCTTGTACGTCCAGCTTTCTCCTCGTACCATTTATTGAAGAACATGCAATTGCGTACAAATTCTTCGCCAACCAGCTTTCTCTTACTATTTATTGAATAACATGCACTTGCGTACAATTTCATCGTCAACTAAGATTCCTTTTTCAATTAACAAGTCATCAAAAATTAACAAGGAAATTACATTAAGAAATCACAGTAAATTGATATCACCACTCTACTTTGACCTTAATTAATGTTAATGCCCATTACAAACTTACAGTGTGAGATTACTTCTTTCAATTTCAGTTGATCAATAGCATCAAGCATAAAGCGCGTACAATATTTACTTAATTTCATAATTTAGCATTATTTACTCCATTACTTTTGTACAAATGGTAACGCCATTAAGTCATTCACAAGGACAAAATTGTTAATTTATAATGTTTCTAATGCGCAATAATGTATTAAATCTACAATCCAAATGTCTAAAATAAGATTTGTCTAACTAGAAAACGTATGTAAAAGGGTCGCTTTAAGATGTAGTTCCCATAAAGCATCTTCACTAATTTTCGTTTCTTGATTCATGTGCTAGCCGTATATGCATGTCCTCTAAAATATTGAGGAAAAATCAATATTATTAATCATCATGAAGCATTCCTAACAATCTATTGAAACAAAAGAACAATAAATTCTAAATTTCATCCTACATGTTTTAAAACATGGCAAATCTCACTTTGTCCCCTTATATTTTTCTTGAATATCACTTTATCTCTTCGCACTCTCAATTGTATCAGTTTACCCCGGTGTAATCTCAATTAGTATCACATTACCCTCTTATGCTTTTATAATATTATTTTATACTTATATACTCAAATGACCTTTTTAACGTTACCTATTAGTTTTAGTAAAATAACAAAATTATTTTAAAAGGATTTAATATTATAAACTTGTACTTATTTTATATATTAACTTTTAACTTGACTAATTACCGCTTAATACTAAATATATTTAATCTATATATTTTCATTTAGTTGCTATTTTTTTAACTTAATATAGTTGCTATTAAATTAATATATATAATAGATATTTAGCTAATAAATATATACTTTTAATTTCTTAATTTCTATTAGCTTATTTATCACAAACTTAGATATATATAATCGATATAATACATGTTTATTAAAGAAGTGATATAGTTTTAGTAATTTTTCAATTATTAATTGAATAATTATAATTTAATAAAAAAACTATGTTAAATAGTGAAATAGTTATTTTAGTGGTTAATTTTCTGAATACTAAAATGAATATTTTAGTTGTTTTCATGAGTTGTTTTTTCTGGATATCCAATAACTGGATATCCAGTTACATAACTCGATATCGAGTTATGGTTACTCGATATCCAATAAATGGATATAAGGTTACATACATAACTCGATATCGAGTTATGATTACTCGATACCCAATTATGTAACTGGATATCGAATTACCTGATCAATATACTCTCACTTATTATAACCGGATAATTAGGTTTTTTAATAAAGGAAGATAGAACAAAAGCTAATTTAATCGAATAAGGTGGTAAAATGATACAATTGAAAGTACAAGAGAATAATGTGATATTCAATAAGAGTTTAGGAGGGTAGAATGAGATTTACCCTCTTTTTAATTGGTGTCCTCTTATTGAGGAGATCCAAGTATTGCGTTAATATGGATTAAATCACGGTAACCAGCCTTATACATTCAGCATTCTCCTCAGAACCATTTATTGAAGAACATGCAATTGCGTAAAAAATCTAAGATTCATTTTTAAGTTAATAAGTCAGCAATAATTAATAAGGAAATGCCGTGTGTTAATTAGCAATCCATCAATTGATATCCTCACTTTTAAACTTTGATCTTATGCACTTTAGTTTTGGAAAGTCATTTACAACATATATCCGTTTTTTAAAATGACAAATATGCAATTCTCTGTCCCAACACAGTGTTTACGTTGCCAGATCAATAATAAAATAAATTAATTGTGGCCCGCTCAACTGCTATAATTTTAGCATGTAATCTAACATTAACTTAAACCTTAGACCAGATCACGTTTGTTTGCAATATTTTTAGTAACTGATTTGTGCCTTTAAATCCGACTTCTCTCGGGACCAAAAGTACTAACAAGCAAATCAAGCATACTGCATACATCGATATTTTAAACATTAGTGCCTAGTAAAATGTTGTGCATACAGTTTCCATTATCAACATCAGTTTTTCTTCCCATCACAAGAAAGAGCCCTTATCGACACATTGCACGAGCCGAAACAAAATTAGAGATGCGGCAAATAATTCTGCAAAGTCTCGCCATCCAAATTCTTCAATTTTAAAGTTTCGTTCGGCAGGGGGATCAAAATGTGCTGCTACTGGAAATGACAAGGAGAAAAATCAAATCCAGTTGCCAGAAGGGCTAGAACCAGAAGTGATGCCCAAACATGTCGCAGTCATCATGGATGGAAATAGAAGGTGGGCTAAAAATAGAGGGTTGCCAGTAAAACAAGGTCACAAAGCTGGAGGACAAGTCCTGAAACAACTTGCTACATATTTTAAGAACTATGGTGTGAAAGTTCTCACAGTTTTTGCCTTTTCTACTGAAAATTGGTTTCGCCCCAAGGTACGTACATGCATAAACTTAACTTCTTACTCGGCCACGTTGATATATCAGTATTTCTTTTTCCAGCCATTTTATAAGTAATAGTATATATATAAAAAATACATGCACTTTAACGGAGACAAAACTTATTCAATCAAATCCAATTACCAATTGTTGTAAATGTGATCAATTTTCGGATGGGCCAATTTTTCGTTGTATGATATTATTTTTGATGCAAAATGAGCAGGAGGAAGTTGACAGTTTGATGAAGTTGTTTGAAGAGGGTACAGAGTGAGATATGGAGGAGCTAATGCGGTAAGCACATATTACACTTAATTGAAAAAAATATTTTAAAATATGAATTGAAATATTATGTATTGCATGTATCTATAATAACATTATACATACTTATGCAAGGAAATAAATACATAGTCTTGAATGTGTTTTTTATAATTTTGATGATGATAATTTTTTCTTTTTTTGATTTTATCAATAAAAAATATTAAATTGTATTTCAATGCATGGACATATAATTTATAGAACCGTTAGGAAAATACACATGACACATGACAAAACAGGAACATCATAAATATACAATTTGTGCATTACACTAGGGTCGCATCTAGTTTAGTAATCAACAATGACTCGTTACTCGGGAAAATTGCAATTTTGGTCCCATAACTTTGGGGGGTGTCAAAACTAGTCCCACTCGATTTTACTTTTTGAAAACACCCTGTAATTTACAAATTGTAAAACAAATCGAGTGGGACTAGTTTTGATACAATTTATAAATTACAGGGTGTTTTTGAAAAAGTAAAATCGAGTGGGACTAGTTTTGACACCGCCAAAGTTATGGGACCAAAATTGCAATTTTCCCATCGTTACTCACAGTACTATTAAATATGAATTCATGCACGTACTAATTACTCTAATCTAGATACATGAATTAGAAGATACATGTATTACAAGTCTCATGCATGCATTTCTAGTTTATTAATTAATTTCTAAACTTGTTCTGATGAGGAACACGGTTCCATTCACAGAAATGATGTGCGTATATCTATTATGGGGAATATAAGCAGCCTACCAAAGTCTTTGAGAAATCGTATATATTCCGTACAGAAGCGTTCCGAGGCCAACAAAGGACTGCACCTGGTGACGGCTTTGAACTATAGTGGTCGATATGACATAACTGAAGCCACCAAAAAAATCGCGGGCAAAGTAAAAGATGGGATTTTTCAAGTAAAAGACATCGACGAGGCCCTATTCGAGCAGCATCTGGCTACACATGGCATCGAGTTTCCAAACCCTGATTTGCTGATAAGAACAAGTGGTGAATTGAGAGTGAGCAATTTCATGTTATGGCAATTGGCTTACACCGAATTGTTTTTTGTGGACAAACTGTTTCCCGACATTGATGAGGCAGATATTGTGGAGGCTCTAACAGCATTTCAGCGGAGGCAAAGACGTTATGGTGGACACAAGTACTAGACACACACACACATAAATATGTGCGTGTGTGTGTGTTTGAGATTATGGAATGATGGTAAAAAGCATGTGTTTGTTGTGAGTGGATGTTGGAATTTTACAATAACAATAATAAAATTCACATAACCTGTTAGGGCGTTAATTTTCGCCCAAGTAATTTCCTAAAATAAAAGATTGGATTTTGATTTGTTTTGCGCCCTTTCTAGACTTATGGTAAGATTGAGTTGCAAATAGATTATGAAAGATTTCATATTGATATGGTATAGATATATTAGGACTCTTTGATTTTATCTTGTTTCCTAACATAAGTGATATACTTGTCATATATTTGTATATATCTTCTTTCCATGTTTATTAGGACTCTTGAAGGGTTTGGACGCCTATATAAAGAGAAGAGGACGTCCATAATCTATACACAAGAAATATACCAGGAGATACAAGAGTCTTGAGAGAGTTAAGAGTCATACAAGCACAAGGAGTCTCACATTTTGCCCGGATGTGATCTCGAATGTGACTACATCCGAGATCACATTCACCGTAGATTGTGTTTGTTAGGTTTTTCATCCATTGTTTTTTTGTATTGTGATTAACGAAGTCCACACATGTCTATTGTTGGATGAGTTGAATTACACGAGATCCGATATACTCTAGATAGGAGTTTTTCGTTGAGTTTCTACTAGTTGGTTTTAGTATTTACGATATACGGAATCAATCGATTTGTACTAGTGGAAAGTTTCGCCATATTGGCACGTCTACAAGCTTGTTCGCTTGTAGACAATTTTTACTTCGTGTGTCTCTTTATTGTTTTCAAAATTTCGCTGCATGTGATTGTGAATGTGACCACATCTGCAATCACATCTTTACTCTGCAAAACTTTTGGTAAATATCCGTGCTTAAATTCTTTCAATTGGCATCAAGAGCCTACACTTGACGACACTAAGTGTTGATCCTGTATTTTTGTTAGCATGGAAATTCCTAGTGTCCCTACTTTTCGTCCCTCAGTTGAAAATCAGAAAAAGTTTGATAAAAAAACTCTTGATTCTGTTAGATGTAGGGCTTGTTCTGGATATGGTCATTATGTTAAAAAATGTGCAAATATTTTTGTGAAAAAGGAAATTAGTTTTAGTGTCACCTTATGTGACAATGAGAACGCTGTCCAGAAAGAAGATCACAAGGTTCTGACCACCTTGGTGAAAGATCGAATGTCTCTCCAAATAAATCCTTCAGGTGTTGCCAGAGGTGTGGCCCGAGATGTGATCACACCCTCCCTAATCACATCTGAGGCCACATCTGAAGATCAGGATCTCTTATCTGACTCTAACCTTTTTTGTTTCAATTCTACCTCTGCTCCTGATGATATTGAACAGGTTGATGAATCTGATGGTGAAAGTTTGGAAGACACATACGCGAGTCTATATCAGGATTGGCTGAAGAGGATTAAAGTGAATGAAATGATGAAGAAGGAGAATGATCGACTCAAGAAGGAGAATGATGATCAAAGGGAAGTGATTACCAGGTTAGAAGTCTCTCTTACCAAGAAAGAACTGGAGTTCGAAAAGGTAAACTCTAAACTTGAAGAATCTCTTGAAAGCATGAAAAAGTTGAATTCTGGGAAAGCTAAACTGGATGATATTCTCTCCATGAGTAGTGATGATAAAGCTGGCCTTGGTTATAAAACTCCGGTTTTTGTTAAAGCTAAAGAACAAGGAGAATCCTCGGATTCCTCCAACAATAAAAGAAAATTTTCTCGTAAATCTAAACCACGGAAGCGCCACTTTATTTGTCACTATTGCCATGCTCCTGGACACATTAGGCCATTTCGTTTCAAAATGAAATCGATTTGGCGACGTAAAGTGCATGTCGATGTCATCCGAAATGTTACGACATCCTCGTAATCACATTTCAAAAATTTCCAAATTTTTTGGGTTAAGAAACCGATGTTATATGTCATGTTATCTATACTTCTTTGAGATCTAACATTGCAGGATCTTGGTACTTTGATAGCGGGTGTTCACGACACATGACAGGTACTTTGGAGTATTTGACTGACTATGAGAAGCATGATGGTGGTAATGTGACTTATGGAGGCGGAGGTAAAGGAAAAATTGTTGGAAAGGGAACTTTGAATGTTGATGGCCTACCTAGGCTACGGGATGTATTGCATGTGGATGGTCTAAATGCTAATCTCATTAGTATTAGCCAATTGTGTGATAATAACCTCTATGTTAAATTCAACAAAAAATCTTGTGAGGTTTTTAATGAATCTAACACGTGTATTTTTGTTGGTATGAGATCATCTGATAACTGCTATCAGTATGCTAATAAACAAATGTGTCACATCACACACAGATGAATCGACCTATGGCACCAAAAATTAGGTCATCTAAGTTTTAAGAAAATGAGGGATCTTGTGAAATTTGAGGTTGTTCGTGGTTTACCGAGATTTTGCATGAAGAATGCTAATGTGTGCGGAAGTTGTCAAAAGAGTAAACAAAGAAGAGTGTCACACCAAATGTTATCTCATTTCAATACCACACGGTGTTTTGAATTGCTTCATATGGACATTATGGGTCCAAAAGTTGAAAGTCTTGGTGGAAGGAAATATTTTTTGTGATTGTTGATGACTTTTCACGTTTTACTTGGATCTATTTTTACGTGAGAAATCAAACATTTGAAGTATTTAGAAGTTGGCATAGAAGAGTTGTTAATCAAGTATAGGCTACCAGTTGTTAGAATTAGGTCGGGTCATGGTAAAGAATTTGCAAACTCTTCTTTCTCGGCTTTTTGTGATAAAAAGAGAATTTCTCATGAATTTTTCGTACCTAAAACTCCACAGTATAATGGAGTGGCAGACAGGAAAAATCGTACATTGCATGAGACATCCTGTGTTATGTTGAGTTCTAAAAGACTTTCAAAAGTTTTTTGGGCAGAAGCTCTAAATACTGCATGTCATATTGCCAATCGTGTATATTTGAGGCCTGGAAGTTTGATGACCCCTTATGAAATTCTTATGGGAAAGAAACCTAACCTCAAATATTTTCATGTTTTTGGATGTTTGTGCTATGTTCTTAATGATCGTGATAATCTTGGTAAATTCGATTCCAAAAGTGACAAGTGTATTTTTCTAGGCTACACTTCGAATAGTCATGCCTATCGAATTTATAATCTTCGTATTAAGACGATCATGGAATCTGTAAATGTTGTCTTCGATGATCTCTCAGATATTGCAGGAAAGAGTGAAGAAGATAATGTGGTGGATCTGCTCGAGTTTGTTGAGACTTCCCCAGCAAAGGATGTAGGCACAAATGTAATGGAGAATGTGACTGAAGCTCCATCCACATCTGTCTCAAATGCAGAACCAAATGTGACGGTATCTGAGCCCACATCCGTGTCTCTGCGGCTGCAAGTGAGTCAAACTCTGATTCTGACAATGAACCTGTTGAAGAAACCAATAACCCAATCGTGGATCGTGGCAGTGACATACCTACAAGGATTCAAAAGAATCATCCAACCTCTCAAGTCATAGGTGATGTCTCTGAAGGCATAAGAACTAGAAAGAAAGAAAGGGTAAACTATCGAGATATGGTAAGACTAGTGTGTTTGTCTTCTACTTGTTCAATGGTAAGAATCTCTTGTTGTGTCACGTTTTCTGAGCCTAAAAATGTGTTTGATTCTTTGAAAGATGATGTTCGGAATAATGCTTTGCATGAAGATTTTGATCGATATAGAAAAGAAAATGATTTTCATTGTGATATTTTAACCATTTATTGTGATAATATGAGTGCGATTGATATTTCGAAAAATCCTGTCCAACACTCTCGTACTAAACACATAGATATTAGACATCACTTTATTCGAGATTTAGTTGAGAAAAATATTATTCGAATTGAGTATATTGCTACTGAAAATCAGCTTGCTGACATCTTCACCAAGGCTTTGGATTTTGAGAGATTCTCCAATCTAAGGAAGTCTCTCGGTTTGTGTGTTGTTTGAGATGTTACACGAGACGTCACAAAGCATTGCACATCACATCCGCTGTGACATCCAAAATCGCATCCCTTCTCTTCTCCTCTATTTCTTTTTTTCATTTTTTTAGGCATCCCTGCATTATAAGCTTACATGCATTTCTGCAAAAAGTGGATTGATGGTTCGAACTAGTCACATATATTGTCTCCCTTGGAAAACTGGTGTGAGTCGATCTCTCCAATTCAAAAATTTGATGATATTTTTCCCAGTAGATGAGTTGAAAATAAAGTCTTGATCATGCTTGGAGGCCTTCCAGGAAAAAGCTACCAACCCATTGTGTGCAGCTATTCCTTGTGACCTATTTCATCAAGCATCCTACTGTTTAACAAAGGCATGATCATGTGAAAAAGAGCTACCTTTGGCACTTGAGTGAAAGCTCCCTGTTTGGTTAACTCCCTCATGAGACTCGGAAAAAGTGAAGAAAACTCGAAAATTTTGATAAGATGGGATTTCGGATTGCGATTCATTGAATCAGCGAGTACAGGTGTGACTCAAAATGGGACGACATTTGAACCTACATCCATTCTTTGCAAGCACTTTTCACCTTGTGTGTGCATTTTTTTATTTTTGCTGCATTAGGCATATTAGGTTTGCATGTCCTGGTGATCTTGGATTCTTTGCTGAGATTTGGTTTCCATATATAATTTGAGGATAATATTTTTCTCTTTCCCAAAATCTTGAAAATCTTGATGGATAATAATTGGTGGGTTATACACGGTTTGAAGGACTTGGAAGATTTGAATAGATTTTGCTCCTAATTATCTATATCTTTGGTTAAGAGTGTCATTGATTTGTAGGATTCTATTTTATGGAAAATCTTGATTCGATGTTTATCTTCCAAAATTCTCAGAGTCTTATGATCCTTTATTCTCCTCAAATTTTTGCATATGAAATGAACTTTTACGTGTCCACGTGAGGGGAAGCATACATGATTGTTACCCATTTTTTTTCCCGGACAAAAAGGGGGAGAAAAAGGTTGCTTGTGATGCTTTCGATTTAGGGGGAGTTTTCTGGATATTTGATATTTGATTGAGTTTGTGGATTTTTGCTGCAGTTATGAATGTGATCTGAAATGTGATCGCATCTGTTTCAGTATTTTTACTCAGCATGATATTTAGGGGGAGTTGTTTTTTTGAGGGGGTTTGTTTGTTTTGTGCTTGATAAGTGTTTTGTCCAGAAAGGCAAAAAGGGGGAGATTGTTAGGGCGTTAATTTTCGCGCAAGTAATCTCCTAAAATAAAAGATTGGATTTTGATTTGTTTTGCCTTTCTAGACTTATGGTAAGATTGAGTTGCAAATAGATTAGGAAAGATTTCATATTGATATGGTATAGATATATTAGGACTCTTCGATATTTATCTTGTTTCCTAACATAAGTGATATACTTGTCATATATTTGTATATATCTTTTTTCCATGTTTATTAGGACTCTTGAAGGGTTTGGACGCCTATATAAAGAGAAGAGGACGCCCATAATCTATACACAAGAAATATACCAGAGATACAAGAGTCTTGAGAGAGTTAAGAGCCATACAAGCACAAGGAGTCTCGCTGCCCTGGATGTGATCTCGAATGTGACTACATCTGAGATCACATTCAGCCCTGCAGTTGTGTTTGTTAGGTTTTTCATCCATTGTTTTTTTGTATTGTGATTAACGAAGTCCACACATGTCTATTGTTGGATGAGTTGAATTACACAGATATGATATACTCTAGATAGGAGTTTTTCGTTGAGTTTCTACTAGTTAGTTTTAGTATTTCTGCATACGGAATCAATCGATTTGTACTAGTGGAAAGTTTTGCCATATTGGCACGTCTACAAGCTTGTTGGCTTGTAGACAATTTTTACTTCGTGTGTCTCTTTATTGTTTTCAAAATTTCGCTGCATGTGATTGTGAATGTGACCACATCTGCAATCACATCTTTACTCTGCAAAACTTTTGGTAAATATCCGTGCTTAAATTCTTTCATAACCATTCTAGAACATGCGGAATAATTCTAGGATATAGAAAACATCATGCTATAATCATCAAAGATTTATCGATTAGACGAAATACATGAATACATCATTATTAATGATTATACTATGAATATGAAATATCTCCATGAACAAGATCTCGATGAACACGAACATTGCATGAGTGCATACACGAACGGGTTTGGTTTTATGATCTTCCTCAACTAAATCTCTAGATTCCTTATGGGATCTTCAGTTTCCATATTGATGAGGAGAATAGAAACTATGTGCGATTTACTATATTGGGGACCATAACCATAAAGTTCTTTATAAATCAAATTAGGGTTCCCATAATCCCTAATTTGATTCCTATTAGGTATATAATCATTGTTTCCATCTCTTAATTAGTCCAATAAAATTAATTAAAAAATATAATTTTAATTAAAATTTGTTGCCCACATATCATGTGAATTAAAATAATACTTAACAATCTCCCACTCGAGTTATATATTATTCTTTAAACAATTATATTTCCTTATGCGCACAACTGTTTGTCATTTTATTCTTTGATTCTTGCTGACAATCTGTTCCATCTCATATACTAAAATGAGACTATCACAATTTTCGTGACATTCAATATCATGATTCAACCATGCATGATAATCACCATACCAGTACATTCAATGACATAAATCAAATATGGTGAGCAACATGCAAATATCATGCAATGGGATGTTAATTATGCATATTTTCAACTGGTCCAATAGTCTTTAATGAGATCAATTCTTATTTAATGGAAAACATCACAAATAAACACAAAATTGAGTTTAGAAATAGAATAACCATCAACTTTATTCTAAAGAAAACCAAATGGTCCAAAAGTTGAAACGAAATATATAGAATATCAACTCCCACTAAACTAAGGTATGATCTGTAATAACACCCATATGAGCAGTATGCTCGTGAAAGTCCTTAAGTGTTAATACCTAAGTTAATGAATTTTCAGTGCAAGAAAAATACAAATAGACATCACCGAAAAGATATCATTTTTTTCATTTCCCCATTGTCTAATATGTTTTAACATCAGTGACTTATAAAATCAATGTCATTATCCGCTAATAGATATTGGTTTTAGCATAACGATGTCAATTAGCGAAAAAAACACTCATAAACATCGGTTATTGCGATAGTTTCTTATAACTGATGTTTATTCAAAGTTTAACATCAGTCTTTAGACAACGGTGGTTGTAATGGATGTTTATTGGCGGAAAAATGCAATTTAATAAAAAAATGAAATATACGTTTTCCTCTCTCTTTCCAATTTCTCTAAGCACGTTATCTTCCATTTTTTTACGTTTATTCTTTTTCCTTTAATTTCTCTTTTAACACGATATTACTCAATTCTTAATAATATAGAATTAGGTTATATTGAATAACATGATATTTCTATCTTTAACACGGTTTTCTCTCCACTTCGATCGTTGCTCGGTAAAACATCGACCATCGCTGGTGTTCTATGGCTGCTCCAGAAATTTCGACCATCGCTGGTGTTGCATAGCCACTACAGCCGCTGCTCAGCCCGCCCTCTGTAGCTCATCTCAAAAACCGCTGCTCCGTAAAACTCCTGCGCCTCTAACCTTTTGACCCAAAACCAAGGTTGTAAAACCCTAGCCCCTACTTAGTTTGTCTGCTTTGTTTTGAAATCTTAGTACCAATGTGATGTTTTATTCATAGTTTTCAATCTAAATTTCTTTGATTCGATGTTCGCTATTAACTAGGGTTTGAAATTGATTATATTAGAATTTTTTGTGCTCTGAATTTTGTATAGTTGAGAATGAATTAGGTAAGGAGAACATTGATAAGACGCTTAATATTATTATCTAACCCAATTTGATAGCTTACGTCAGGTCTAGTCCACTCATTTTTCCTCTTCACTAGTACAAAAAAGGCTACAGGATTACCATATATGCACCGGTCTTCCATGTAAACCAATGCCTAAAGAGTTGTGGTGGCAAATTTGAAAATAAAACAAGTCGTTAGGTATTAGTTGTTAATAAAAAACTGATACTTATAAACTATTTAAAAATTAAATTAATTACATAAAGCATCTGTTTCGTAAGAAAAACAGATACTTCTTACTCTACTTTGGGTATCGGTCCTTCCATACAAGTGATACCTATAAGTTTCTAATTTTTAATTAGAGGATTACCTTCAGCCTTGTTAAACTTACTAGAACTTTTTTGAAGCGTAGCCGCCCGCCGTCCCCGACTCCAATATTATCCTCTTCATCATCCTCGGCGGCATCTATTTCGCCTTCCTCCAATTGAACCTGTCGGAAGTCCACTCCCAGCGGCTCGACGTCAACAAGGTCGACGTCAGCGGCGACACGATGGTGACGGTGGACTTCAAGATCCACCTAAATGTCACCAACGGCAGCGGCAAAATCGAGCTCCACTACGGCAGATTGACCGTCGTCGTGTCCTCCACCGGAGTCGACTTCGGGGATTTGAAACTGGCAGATCTGCATTAGCATCCACGGACATGAAAGTGCACGCAGTGATTAAGAAGAAGGCGGTGGAAGAGGCTTAAAGGTGGGGAGTTTTCTTATCTCTATCGATTCTTATTGTGAATGGAACACTATTATGAGATGTGATCTCATTTTATTTTGCTTTGCAGCGAAGTGTGATGTTAAAGTCTCAGTGAATGATATTATAGACTTTGCAGAGTTAAGAAGGAGAGTGGGGAATAAATGTTCCGTTAATGATTCCAGGGCTTTGTTTGAGCTTCAATATCGACGCGGCAAGGTATATTTTGTAGATCTTCATCTTCTACGCTGTAGACTCTCAATTTGATCTCAGGTTAAAATTTTCCGTGCTATCTGAAATGGTTATTGATTTGATTAATGGTCTTCCTGTTGGGTATTATGGGTGAAAAGATGTAATGTGAGAGAGGTAAAAAATATGTGGAGGCTAAAAAATATTTGAATTACTATAACAATGATTGCAAGAATATAATTTTAGAAACACTCAATATTGAATATTTGCTAAACTCTCTCACTCAATTTCATGATACATACGAATGACAAATGACAAATGATTGAATATATATTGAATATAATTTTAGAAACACTCTCTTACTATTGAATTCACTTATTGTTATGATACATACGAATGACAAATGATAGCCTATTTATAGGAATCATAAACAAGGCTTAAAGCAAATAATTATGAATAAACTAATTAATCAACATGATAAGGTTTGGTAGGATGTATTTCTATCCACGCACGTAAGCTTGTATCCAACAATATGAAAGTGGGTTGTTGGATGGAAATTATGGAATGCCAAGTGTTCCTCTGCAAATTATTTTTTTAACACCCCCTCTTGTAATTTGAACACTCTTCCGAAATTATTCAATATTTTCAAGGCTCACTGCTTTGGTGAAACTATCTGCCAATTGCTCCTTTGTGTTCACAAACTCCAATTGAATTTCTTTATTACTCACAAGACTTCTAATGAAATGATGTCGAAGTTCAATGTGCTTCGATCTTGCATGAAAAACAGGATTTTTTGTCATTGCAATGGTTGACATGTTGTCACAGAAAATTAATGTGGGAGTGTATTGGCTTTGCTGAACATCATCCAAAATTCTTCTAAGCCATACTGCTTCACAAGCTGCATCAGTGGCGGCGATGTATTTGCTACAACTTTAAGGTTGCAAACCCAAGTGCAGGTTGCCTCAAGTATTAATTTTCTCGTGAGTCCGAGGTCGATCCACGTGGAAGATTATGTAAGTTAACAGGGAATATTTTTCTTTGAGAAATAAATAGATATTTTTTAAACTAGTAAGAAATATAATTTTTTACGATAAACTTGATTAATAAAATTGTTGAGGATAGAGATCCACTCTTGATTTTGGATAAAGGAATGATTATATTTTCTTACCTCTTCAATTACTACTATTGGAATCCATACACAACGAATGTTCCAATAGAAAGATATTCTAAATATAAATCATGTAATAAGGTGAACATGTTTTATTACCAATTATAGTTTATCTTATAACGCCAGTACTTGCTTATGGACTCAAGTATTCATGCATTCTCTTGTCTACAATAAATCAAGGTATCCACGTTAGTAGTCGGTTGAAGTAAAACCAGACATTTAACTAAATGGAACCAAGTATTTATTGTGCCAATAGAATGCATAAATCAAGAATACCATAAATCAAGAAGGGTATAATCTAAAAAATAAATTGATGATCAAAACAATAAAATTTAATGTAAAGCTACAATAATTCCTTTTCCTTCATCAAGATTTTCACTCTATTCCTCAACACAATAAACTTAGAAAGACATAAAGAAAGTAGAGAAAATAAGATATTGTATGAAAACTAAGGAAAGCATTTTTATGAAATACTAGAAAATCTATTATAATATAGGAAAACAAGAATGAAACTTTCTTTGAAACTCTAATTTTCTATACAAACTTGTGTGTTTAGCAAGTGTAAATGACCTCTATTTATAGGCAACACAATAATTCCTATTGGAATTATTTTATTTTTTTATTTTCAAGATAATTGTCAAAATGCTGAAAATTTGAAACCAACTCCATTATTTCATTTGTCTGGTCTTTTTGGATAGGATTCTTGCTGATTCATCTTGATTTTCTTTAACACAATAATTCTCACATGTCTTGGCTGCATTTTCCCACTGATTTGAATGAATCCCAAGAATTATTAGCCAAGATATGATGTAATAAGTGTGGAGTGGTTGGCCTGCGGGATCATGACTGCAGCATCTTGTTGCATTTTTTAAAAATCCTTGTCGACTTAATTTGACTTGGGCGTCTAATAAAAGTTGTAGCCAAATGAGTTGGGAAGACACAGTAAACATTTCAGCACCATTGAACATGTGGTCTTCGAGTTATGCCCATAATACTCCAGTCTTGACAGAAAATCAGTCTCTTAAAACATGAAATTGTGATGAACTTTTGATCCAAGAAAATATCATCCCAAACTTTGATTTAGGCTTTAATATCTCTGAATATTTGTTAAAGAATGGATTGTGAATCCATATCTTCATGAATCATCCCTAAATCATGCCGGAATTGAAAGTTATGCGCATTGATCCGAACCTGCATAAAAAATGCTTCCTACTACAATTTTGTATTGATTTCCTTTTTTATTTATAACACATAATAATACTATAAATTTATATTATTTCTAATATTAATAAGGTAAAATATTATTACAAACCGAAAGTAATTGTATATTTTTTAACGTTTATCACACCCCCCAACCAGCTTATTACTAGTCCCCTAGTAATTAAAGCGCACAAAATACAAAACAAATTTTTATGAACATGGCATGATATTATTTCTTTAACAAAAACTTGTGAAAATGTCTAACAATCAAAACGTTTATTGTCAATTATCATAGATGCTATCAAGAATAAATATAATTGTTTATGTATATTTTTATATAGAGAAGAAATATTGTATATATGCACAAAACCACCGTTGCATTCCGCAAACCAAGATACATAAACATCAAATTTAATCATGAAAAAGCCTCAACTCCATATCCTCACGGGTTAGTGTTTATCATTTAAGCTGGTAAGGTGTTCACTCATGGAGTTGGAAAATAGTTAAAACTCTCAAGGAAATGGCCAATAAAATTTAGGACAAGCATTCAAACAAAAATTGAGCATGAGATAGGTAGTTATAAAATTTGAAATACCTAAATTTTCATACCCAAAATATGTTTCGAAATTTTATTGGTTTAGAATGGCAAACTAAGTAATAGTATTCATTTTTTTTCTTCTTTTCTTTTTTCTCTTTTTTTTCTTTTTTTCTGTTTTTTTTCATCATTTTTTCTCTTTTATTTTTTTTTCATTTTTCACTTTTTTTCTTCATTTGTACAACATGACTTTACATGATAATATAAAAATGAGAAATACTCATCACGGACTTTATAATGGAGTATTGTAATAGAAATTGAAAATGTAGATATTAACCAAATCATTTCTCCACATGGTAGGTAGACATATTTAAGTATTTCAGATCACAACATAACCATTTCAAATGACCAATTAAAGTTCAGAATGCTTGTTTTCTCAAACTCACCACTCATTCACAAAAGATGTGTGAATATTGAAAATCAAACGCTTTATCATGATCAAACTTTCAGTTTTATGTATCACAACCAGTCTCTCCACAAAGCATAGAATGTGCATAAAGCAATTTCTTCTCCTTTTTATTTGTTTTTATTTAATCAAGATAGCATCATTGAATTCAACAATAAAGCTATTTCCATGCTGGATAATTCACAAATTTTTTTAAACCAAATACAACATGCCATGTTTTTTTTTAAAGAAAAGAACACAACAACATCATAATAGAGATGCATCTCAAGAACATCAAAATGACATTCTTTACTCTGCCATCAGTTTTGTTTTTTAAAAAAATTCCAAAATAAAATCACACATTTAAAAAAAAGGAAACACACATTTACCATATAAAAGAAAATATCATTATCCCTTCCCCCCAACTTATTTGAAACATTGTCCTCAATGTCAAAAATAATTAGGAAAGTAAAGTTTAGAAGATATCACATGATGTATGGCTTATTGAAACTGAAAGAACATAATGGCATTTGTAACCATGATGGGTAAATTTCACAATGTCAGAGATAAATCCAATTTGTGTTTTCAACTTGTATCTTCAGGCCAAACAATATGAGCAACTGTTGGATCTGGCTTGTGAATGTATGCTTGGAGTTTGTCGATTAATTCGCTTGGAGTTGTCGCACAAATTATGATTCGTCTGGCTGACTGTGAAATAAAACCTTTCTCGACAGCATAATCTAAGAAAGATAACAAACCATCAAAGAAACCATTAACATTACGAATACCTATAGGCTTCTGGTGAATGTTGAGTTGTGCCCAGGAGACCATTTGAAATAACTTTTCCAGTGTACCAAAACCACCAGGTAGGGTGATAAAGGCATCAACATTATTCATCATATTTACCATTCTATCTTGCATGTTTAATACTCTTAACTCATCTCCAATGGTTTCTACAATTGTATTTCGACTTAAAGATTTTGGAACAACTCCTAAGACTTTGACTCCTCCCAAATACGCAGAACCAGCAATACGTCCCATTAACCCTTGACAACCACCCTTGTATACTAAGTGAATCTGTTTATTAGCAAGAACTTTACCAAGATTATTGGCTTCCTCAATAAAACAACTATCTTTCCCAGGACTAGAACCACAAAATACAGCAATACTATTAATTTTACGAAAATAAGACACTTCCATATCTCTCTCTCTCTCTCTCTCTCTCTCTCTCTCTCTCTCTCTATTTTTGTTTTTTTATTAAGCTATGAACAGGAAACACAACAATAATTTAAATTATAGCAATTTTTTTCTTTTTTCCTTTTTTTTTTTTTAAAAAGTTTGAAATAAAGACAATAAAGTAAAGACAAACAATTAAATACTAACTCGTGAATGAACAGTAAAGTAGTTGTGATTGTGGCTCACATATTCCTCTGATTTTACGTCCAGAAACGGCTTAAACGCCCTCTATGGGTCGGGGATATGCTTCCCATCCAATTTTCTTATAAATTGGCAAACAGGGTCTTTTAACGTCAGATTCCCAAGACTAAGTTCACGTTCTTCACAAAATTGGAGCCATAATCGGAGAATTTCACGATGCACAAATCCACTAGGATGCGTATCAAGATTCCATAGAATGTTATCTAAAGACTCCTTACTCAGGCCATCCTTAATGAATTGAATTTTATCCTCTTGATTTCTAGAAACCATGCCTAAAGAACGACATCGTGTGTCACAAGTCCATCTAGCACATTTGTGACAAACTTGCATTCTTTTGGCCCTTTGTTTTTTCGAATATGAACTTTTGCCAAAACCAGGCATGCATTTAGTAGGAGAAAATGAAAATTCACCTGCTAATCTTACCTTTGCTTCAATTATCCAACGTATATCGTCTGGAATACCTTTGAGCATAAACAATCTTAACATTTCAAGTCTGGCTTTATATATTTCTAAAATTTCTATTTTAGCAAGAAAATAAAATCTCTTTTTGAGAGTAGGGGGAATTCAAATGAAAGAAAATGAGAAAATAAAATTGTGTACAAATATCAGTGTTTGTAGGAAACTGATGAGTCCGACTTAATAGTCACGGAGTACCGTTATCCGCCATTTAACCGGGAAAATAAATAATTAAACCATACAAAATACACATATTTATAAGAAACAAATATGTACACTAATTATAACAAGGATTATAAAGAAAAAGAACTTCCTCTGGAAAGAATTGATTCTCTAGAAATAGTTTAAGTCTTTGTCCATTTACTTTGAATACATTACCATTTCTAGGATTCTCAATGTCAACAGCTCCATACGGATATACTTTTTTCACAATAAAAGGACCACTCCACCTTGACCTTAATTTTCCAGGAAATAAATGCAATCGAGAATTATAAAGCAAAACCTTTTGACCAATTTCAAATGTTTTTCTTATAATTTTACTATCATGAAATTCTTTGATTCTTGCTTTATGAATTTTTGAATTCTCATATGCATCATTTCTCAATTCCTCAAGCTCATTGATTTGTAATTTTCGCAATTTCGAAGCATCATCAAGGTTGAAGTTAAATGTTTTAATTGCCCAATAAGCTTTATGTTCAAGTTCCACTGGTAAATGGCAAGGTTTTCCATAAACTATTCTATAAGGACACATTCCCAATGATGTTTTAAAAGCAGTTATGTATGCCCAAAGTGTATCGATAAGTCTAAAAGACCAATCTTTACGATTCGGGTTAACAATTTTTTCTAAAATTTGTTTTATCTCCCTATTTGTAAGTTCAACCTATCCATTTGTGTGTGGGTGATAAGGTGTTGCAACTTTATGTGTGATTCCATATTTTTTCATTAGAGATGCAAAAACTTTGTTGCAAAAATGTGTTCCCCCATCACTAATAATGACTCGAGGAATTCCAAATAGACTCAAAATATTTTCCTTTAGAAATTTTATCACAGTTTTATGATCATTGTTTCGACAAGGAATTGCCTCGATCCATTTTGAACATAATCTATTGCGACTAAAATGTAAATAAAACCAAATGATACTGGAAATGGACCCATAAAATCAATACCCCAACAATCAAATATTTCAATCACCAAAATAGGATTCAAAGGCATCATGTTTCGTTTTGAAATTGATCCTAACTTTTGACAATTTTCACAACTTTTGCAAAAAGTGTAAGTATCTTTGAAAAGATTTGGTCAATAAAATCCACTTTTTAAGATCTTTGCACTGGTTTTCTTTACTGAAAAGTGACCACCACATGCTTCTGAATGACAAAATTTAATAATGCTACCTACCTCATTGTCGGGTACACATCTACGAAAGATTTGATCGGACAATATTTGAAAAGGTAGGGATCATCCCAAAGAAACTTTTTTACCTCGAGTAAAAAACTTCTTTTTATCTTGTGAATTCCAATTTGATGGCATCATTCCTGTCACAAGAAAATTAACAATATCCGCAAACCAAGGTACTACAGTAACATTGAATAGTTGTTCATCAGTAAAAGTATCATTGATAGGTGGAGTTTGAAATGAGTCATCACAAATAAGTCTTGATAAATGATCAGCTACCACATTCTCTACTTCTTTCTTATCACGAATGGTAATATTAAACTCTTGGAGTAAGAGTATCCACCTAATTAATCTTGGTTTGGAATCTTTTTTTGACAAAAGACATTTCAAAGCTGCATGATCACTGAAAACAACAATTGGTGAACCAACCAGATAGGATCGAAATTTTTCTAATGCAAATACTACAACAAATAATTCTTTTTCAGTAGTTGAATAATTGATTTGAGCACCATTCAAAGTTTTACTTGCATAGTATATCACATATGGTTTCTTTTCTTTTCTTTGCCCTAAAACAGCTCCAACGGCATAATCACTAGCATCACACATTATTTCAAAAGGTAAACTCTAATCGGGAGGTTGGATTATTCAGCGAGATGTAAGCATATTTTTAAGTTTGACAAAAGCATTTTCACAATTTTCGGTCCATTCAAAACTAACATCTTTTGTAAGAAGATTACACAATGGTTTAGAAATTATGCTAAAATCTTTGATAAATCTTCTGTAAAAACCTGCATGCCCTAAAAATGATCTTACCTCCTTCACAGATTTTGTGTCTTTGGTAGATTAGCAATTAACTCAACCTTGGATTTGTCTACCTCAATACCTTTTCTTTGAAATAATGTGTCCAAGAACAATACCGATTGTTACCATGAAATGACATTTTTCCCAATTAAGCACAAGGTTCTTTTCTTCACACCTTATTAACACTTTTTCTAAGTTCAACAAACAATCTTCAAATGACTCATCAAAAACTGAAAAATCATCCATAAAGACTTCAAGAAAACGTTCAACCATGTCACTGAAAATGCTAAGCATGCATCATTGGAATGTAGCTGGTGCATTTCATAATCCAAAAGGCATCCTTCTATATGCAAATGTACCAAAAGGACATGTAAATATTGTTTTCTCTTGATCTTCAAGTGCAATTTCAATTTGATTATACCCAGAATATCCATCTAAGAAACAATAGAACTTATGACTTGTAACTCTTTCTAAAATTTGATCCATAAAGGGCAATGGAAAATGATCTTTTCGAGTAACCGAGTTAAATTTTCTGTAGTCAATGCACACACGCCAACCAGTAATGGTTCTAGTTGGAATCAATTCATTATTTTCATTTTTAACCACTGTAACTCCAGACTTCTTAGACACAACATGAATTGGACTTACCCACTTACTGTCAGAAATAGGATAAATGATTTCATTATCTAAGAGTTTAATAATTTCATTCTCACTATTTCTTTCATATTAGGATTTAGTCTTCGCTGCATTTCTCTAGATGGTTTTGCATTTTCTTCTAAATAAATATTATATGTGGAAATTAGAGGACTAATACCTTTTATGTTAACAATGGTCCACCCTAAGGCATTTTTATGCATTTTCAAAATCTCGATCAACTTACTTTCCTGAGATGCATCAAGTTTGGAAGAAATTATTATAGGAAAAGTATCATTTTCACCAAGAAAAGAGTATTTCAAATCAGATGGTAAAGGTTTCAAATCAATTTTTGGAGCTTTTATGCTTGAAAAAATAGGATGTGTTTCTAATGATAACAACACAAATTCTTTCACTTTCAAAATAATTATTGATATTGAAATTTTCATGAACAATTTCTTCAATTAAATCCACTCATGTAGTTCGGTATCATCAGCAGGTTGTTTGCAAACATTAAACACATTTAATTCCAAAGTCACATTTCCAAAAGATAATTTCAAAATACCATTTCTACAGTTAATCAATGCATTTGAAGTTGCAAGAAATGGACGACCTAAAATGACAGGAATTTGAGTTTTTGTATCTATAACCGGCTGAGTATCCAAAACAATAAAATCAACAGGAAAATAAACTTATCAATTTGTACCAACACATCTTCTATTATTCCTTTTGGTACTTTAATTGATCGATCAGCTAGTTGGAGTACAATTGGAGTTTCTTTAAGTTCACCTAAACCTAGCTGTTAATATACTGAAAAAGGTAGAAGATTTACGCTAGCACCAAGATCAAGTAAAACACGTTCAATTATAGTGTCTCCTATGATGCATGAAATTGTTGGACAACCTGGATCTTTGTACTTAGGTGGAGCAAATTGTTGTATAATTGAACTAAAACTTTCAGTTAAAAATGCTTTTTTCTTCACATGATGTTTCCTTTTAATTGTGCACAAATCTTTCAAAAATTTTGCATAAGGTGGGACTTGTTTGATTGCATCCAACAAAGGAATGTTAATTTTGACTTGTTTAAAAAGTTCAAAAATTTCAGAATTGGAGTTTAATTTTTAAGTTGGTTGCAATCTTTGAGGAAAAAGGGGCAGGAGGTGAATATATTTCATCATTTTCAAACTTACCTCCATTAATCTTACCTTCTTCGTCATCACTATTTTCATTCTTCATTTCTAAATTTGAATTTAGAACATTTTTAGGATGAATTGTTTTGTCAACAATTTTTCCACTTCGAAGTGTTGTGACTGAATTAGCCTCATTGACTGGATTTTCACCTGAAATAGAAACACAACACTGCGTAGAAGGATTAGGTTGAGGTTGAGCAGGAAACTTACCCTTTTCTTGAGTTCGCAAAGAAGCTGTGAGTGTTGAAAGTGAGTTCTTGATCTCATTGATAGCCTGTGAAGTTTTATTATTGATGTTTGTTTGTTCATTCATAAATGCTTGCAAAGTCTCCTCAAGGGATTTTACATGTGGGACTGGATAGGAAGAAAAATTTGGTGGTTTTGTGAATTTATTGGTTGAGCTTGATTATTATCACGCCAACTGAAATTAGGATGATTTCTCCTTTGTGGGTTGTAAGTTTCAGAATATGGAGATTGAAAAGGTTTTATAAATCCATTCATGACATTTGCTTCAACAGAATGTGAGGACAATCATTAGTGGAGTGTTCTTTAAGTCCACAAATTTCACAAATTTTTTTATCTTTGCATGATTTAACTTCTTTTACTTTTTTACCTTCCATGTCATCGATTCTTTTAGCCAAAAGCGCAAGCCTAGCACTTAAACTATCTTCTTGAGTAAGTGGAGTTTTCCTTTATTTTCATCAACACTATGCCAAGATTGAGAATTTTCTGCCAAATAGTCAAGATATTCTGGCGCTTCATCAGGTTCTTTATCAAGAAATTTACCATTACACATCAATCCAATAAATTGCTTTGTTTCAGGGGTTAAACCTTCATAAAAAAAACTGATTATACGCCAATTTTCAAAACCATGTAAGCATACAAACACACAATATTTACAGTGATATATATACAAACCTGGAAACCTACCTTGCCTTCCCCGGCAACGGCGCCAAAAACTTGCTACAACTTTAAGGTTGCAAACCCAAGTGCATGTTGTCTCAAGTAATAATTTTCTCGTGAGTCCAAGGTCGATCCACAGGGAAGATTATGTAAGTTTACAGGGAATATGTTTCTTTGAGAAATAAATAGATATTTTGTAAACTAGTAAGAAATATAATTTTTTAACTTGATTAATAAAATTATTGAGGATAGATATCCACTCTTGATTTTGGATAAAGGAATGATTATATTTTCTTACCTCTTCAATTACTACTATTGGAATCCATACACAACGAAGGTTCCAATAGAAAGATATTCTAAATATAAATCATGTAATAAGGTGAACATGTTTTATTACCAATTATAGTTTATCTTATAACGCCAATACTTGCTTATGGACTCAGATATTCATGCATTCTCTTGTCTACTATAAATCAAGGTATCCACATTAGTAGTCGGTTGAAGTAAAACCAGACATTTAACTAAATGGAACCAAGTATTTATTGTGCCAATAGAATGCATAAATCAAGAATACCATAAAACAAGAAGGGTATAATCTAAAAAGTAAATTGATGATCAAAACAATAAAAATTAATGTAAAGCTACATTCATTCCTTTTCCTCCATCAAGAGTTTCACTCTATTCCTCAACACAATAAACTTTGAAAGACATAAAGAAAGTAGAGAAAACAAGATATTGTATGAAAACTAAGGAAAGCATTTTTATGAAATACTAGAAAATCTACTATAATATAGGAAAACAAGAATGAAACTTTCTTTGAAACTCTAACTTTCTATACAAACTTGTGTGTTTAGCAAGTGTAAATGACCTCTATTTATAGGCAACACAATAATTCCTATTGGAATTATTTTATTTTTTTATTTTCAAGATAATTGTCAAAATGCTGAAAATTTGAAACCAACTCCATTATTTCATTTGTCTGGTCTTTTTGGAAAAAGATTCTTGCTGATTCATCTTGATTTTCTTTAACAAAATAATTCTCACATGTCTTGGCTGCATTTTCCCCTTGATTTGAATGAATTTCAAGCATTATTGGCCAAGATATGATGTAATAAGTGTGGAGTGGTTGGCCTGCGGGATCATGACTGCAACATATTGTTGCATTTTTTACAAATCTTTGCCAACTTAATTTGACTTGGGAGTCTTATTGAAAGTTGTAGCCAAATGAGTTGGGAAGACACAGTACCAAATTCAGCACCATTGAACATGTGGTCTTCGAGTTATTCCCAAAATACTGACCTTGGTCTAGTCTGGACAGAAAATGGGTCTCTTGAAACATGAAATTGTGATGAACTTTTGATCGAAGAAAATATCATCCCAAACTTTGATTTAGGCTTTAATATCTCTGAATATTTGTTAAAGAATGGATTGTGAATCCATATCTTCAAGAATCATCCCTAAATCATGCCGGAATTGAAAGTTATGCGCATTGATCCGAACCTGCATAAATAATGCTTCCTACTACAATTTTGTATTGATTTCCTATTTTATTTATAACACATAATAATACTAAAAATTTATATTATTACTAATATTAATAAGATAAAATATTATTACAAACCGAAAGTAATTATATATTTTTTAACGTTTATCAGTATTCTGCTTCTGCTGATGAAAGTGACATTGTCTTTTGCTTCTTTGATGACCAAGATATTATTTTCGAGCCAAGGCAAAATACATATCCAGATGTACTTTTACGATCATCAAGTGACCCATCCCAGTCACTATCTGTATATCCAATGAGCATATTTTCTTTTTCTTTTACATACCTGATGCCGAGTTTTCTCGTACCTTGAAGGTATCGAAGAATTCTTTTTGCTGCTGCATAATGTAGTTTGCTTGGATCGTGCATGAATCGTGATATCAGGCTGACTGGATAGACAATATCAGGCCTTGTATTCGTCAAGTAGATCAACGAACCAACTAAGCTGTGGTACATCTTTGGATCTACTTTAGTCGCACCATCATTCAATTGCAGTTTTTCATTGACTGCAAGTGGAGTTGAGATCGGTTTGCAGTTGCTCATCTGAAATTTCTTCAACAATGCTTCAGGATATTTTTCTTGAGAAATAAATATTTCTTCTTTTGATTGGTGAACTTGTATCCCAAGAAAATATTTCATCAGACCCAAGTCAGTCATCTCGTACTCTTTCATCATTGCCTTTTTAAATTCTTGCACCAATGATAGATTTGTCCATGTATAGACCAAGTCATCTACGAAAAGACAAACAATTAAAAAATCTTGCGCACCTTGTTTCTTTACGTATAATGACGGTTCACTCTGACTTTTTTTAAAACCATTTTGTTGAATGTACTTGTCAATCTTGCTGTTCCAGGCTCTTGGTGCTTGCTTCAATCCATATAATGCTTTCCTGAGTCGATAGACTTTATATTCTTCACCATTGGCAATGTAGCCTTCTGGTTGTTCCACGTACACTTCTTCTTCCACGGCACCATTGAGAAATGCCGATTTAACATCCATTTGGTAGACTGGTAACTCAAATTGTGCTGCAATGGCTATTACAATTCGTATTGTCTCTATTCGAGCAACTGGTGCAAATGTCTCATTAAAATCAACTCCTGGTTGCTGAGAATACCCTTTCGCAACTAAGCGGGCTTTGTGCTTGTGAATTGATCCATCTTCTTTGTACTTGGTCTTGTAGATCCATTTGACCCCGATCACAATTTTTCCTTCAGGAAGGTCTACGAGCTCCCAAGTATTGTTCTTTTCAATGCTTGCAATTTCTTCATCCATTGCGATTTGCCAAACTTCTTCTTTGGCGGCTTCTTCATAATTCTGAGGCTCACAAACAAGAAATGCAACATCACAAGTTTCATATATTTCTCTTAAACTTCTTACCCTTCTAATTGGACTTTCAGATTCTGGATAGAATTCTTCAGATGGTCCTGGCGAACTCGAGCTTGGACTTTCAAATATACAATCTTTTTCATTTTTTCATTTTCATTCCAATTCCATGACTGCATTTCATCAAAAATGACATCTCAAGAAATAATAAATTTATTTGTCTTTGGGTTTAGTAAACGATATCCTTTCGATTCATCACTATAACCAACAAAGATCATTTTTTCTCCTTTTTCATCAAATTTTTCTCTTTGTTGAGATGGAATATGAGAATAAGCAATGCAGCCAAAAACTTTGAGATGGTTTACCTGTGGCTTTCTTTAGTGCCATGCTTCATACGGCGTCTTATTTGGAACTGCTTTTGTTGGTGAACGATTCAAGATATAGACTGCGACATTTACTGCTTCTGCCAGAAAGTTTTTGGAAGTCCTTTGCCTGTCATCATGCTCCGTGCCATCTCGACTATTGTGCGATTTTTTCGCTCTGCAACACCATTTTTTTGTGGGCTGTAACGGACTGTTAGCTGTCTGTGAATTCCTTTGTCTTTGCAATAATCCAAGAAGGATTTTCCAATGAATTATCCTCCCTGTCCGTCGTAGAGTCTTTATTTTTTCGCCACTTTGATTTTACACATATTTTTGAACTCCAGAAACTTTGGAAATGCTTCTGACTTTTGCTTCAAAATATAAACCCACATCATTCTAGAAAAATCATCAACGAACAAGAGGAAATACCTGTTGTCATTGAGGGACGGTGTTTGTGTTGGCCCACGAATATCTGCATGTACTATCTCGAGCGAAGCTTTGGCTCTATATGATGTCTTTGGAAATGGCAAACGATGCATTTTGCCAAAAATACATCCTTCGCATGCCTTGTCTCGATCTGGAATATTAGGAAGACCAAACACCATAATTTACTTTTTCAACAAATTTAAACCTTATAGCTCAGATGCTCATACCTCAAATGCCATAGATTATATTCTGCTTCTGTGGTACTTTGAAATGCAATTTTCTCAGTCAATGGCAAATTAAGAGGAAATATTTTGTTTGAACTCATCTTAATTTTAGCCATTGTGAGATTCTTTTGTTTGTCAATAATGATACAGTGGTCATTATTGAACTCCACCTTGTAATCTTTCTCCAAGAGTTGGCCCACGCTCAATAAGTTTTGAGTCAAGTCAGGTACATAAAATACATCTTTGATGATATTCATTTTACCTTCTCTTGTCTGGACTGCTATTTCTCATTTTCCGGTGATTTTGCGTGATTTGCCATCTCCGAGCTTTACTTCGGATGAATATGATTCATCGAGATTCACGAACATTTTCTTGTTTCCACACATGTGATTGCTGCAACCACTGTCCACGTACCAAATATTCTCAATTTGTTGTTGAGAATTCAAACATGAAAAGAATACCTAATTACGCTCTTTTTCTTCAGATAAATTGGCTTCATTTGTATCTCCATCATCTTTATGCCAACAGTCTCTTTGAGAATGATTAACATTTCTGCATCTTTTGCATTTGTAACGACAATCTTTGGTATCGTGGTTGTTCTTTCTGCATATCCGGCAATACAAATCAGAATTTTGATTTGAATTTCTCTGATTGAATGCACCTCGTCTTCCTCGTCCTTGTGCCTGGTGTCTGTCGCGACCTCTTCCTCTTGCACCTCGATGTGTTGAGTTATTTTGCTTTTCTTGCTCGCCATCTTTTTTATTTTCTTTTTCTGAAATATTTGTTTTTACTTGGAAGGCTTGCTCCAAGCTTTGACTTGAGAATCTACTCATTCTTTTTTCATGGGCTTCAAGCGATCCCATGAGTTCATCCAAAGATAGTGTGGATAAATCTTTGTATTCTTCAATAGTAGCAAAAATGTGCTCGAACTTTGCTGGCAAACTTCGTAGCACTTTTTCAACGATCTTTTTATCTTCAATGGTATCACTGTATCCTCTGATTTGATTGACTACAGTGGAAACTCGAGAAAACAATTCTTGGACATTTTCATTGTCCTTCATTGACAAATTATCAAAATCTCGCCATAAATTTTGCAATTTAATAGAGATCACCTTTTCATAACCTCCAAATTGTTTTTTAAAAATTTCCCATGCTTCTTTTGATGTTTTAACACCAGTTATGCGCGGAAGAAGAGGTCGACTTACCCCTTGGTGCATAAAGGACAAGGCTCTTGCATATTTGGTCTTGTTCTCCTTATGCTCTTTTTTCTTTGTGGCGGTTAGTGCGGCTTCCTCCTCTGGAGTATGTGTACTATACCCCTCTTCAACAATATCCCATAGTTCATGGGACACGAACAACGTGCGCATTAGAACGCTCCATAGTTCGTAATCCTGACCAACAAAGATAGGAACACCTTGTTGGGAATATATGAATGCAAGTTCACTGGAACTGGTTGATGTCATTTTTGCAAATAAGAAGAGATATCAGGCCAAGGGGTGGCTTTGATACCACAATTGTTGGGTATTACGGGTGAAAAGGTGTAAAGGTGAGAGAGGTAAAAAATAAGTGGAGACTAAAAATATTTGAATTACTATAACAATGATTGCAAGAATACAATTTTAGAAACACTCAATATTGAATATTTCCTAAACTCTCTCGCTCAATTTCATACACTTCTTACTATTGAATTCACTTGTTTTTCTGATACATACGAATGACAAATGATAGCCTATTTATAGGCATCATAAACAAGGCTTAAAGCAAATAATTAAGAATAAACTAATTAATCAACATGATAAGGTTTGGTGGGATGTATTTCTATCCACACACGTAAGCTTGTATCCAACAATATGAAAGTGGGTTGTTAGGATGGAAATTATGGAATGCCAAGTGTTCCTATGCAAATTATTTTTTTAACACTTCCCTCGCACTCGTTTGTGAAAATGTCTGAACCAAAATGATTAAGTACTATGGAAAGTTTATTTTTCAACTGGTTAAAAGTTTTGTCGGTTTTAGTAATACTTAAATAGGTGATTTAGATCTTCTTAGAATGTTTTATGTTCGATGAGATTTCTTGAGCTAATTGTTTACTTTATCCATGTGATCACAGGAAGGCTTCTAACCACATTGATATGCGAATATCTGGATTGGGCTCAATTAAACCACCCTTTGAAAGTTTACTTACCAGAGTGTAATCTGGTAATTGATCTGCATCTTGTCACTTGTTCTATCTGCATTTTGTTTCGTCATAATTTTGATTTGTACTATTGCAGAATTTATCTCAAGGAAGGGGTAGCAACAGGAGATTGACCACTCCAGATGCCGAATCTCTATCACATTTGGAAGCTCAAACCATGAGGAGACCTTCATTGTCGTTAGTTGTTGGGGGCTTACCTCCTTTAGGAAGGTTTATTGTCAATAATCATTCTTTTATTTTTTTCTCTTTTATAACATGGTTTGAAGTTTCAGTTCATAACTTCTCGTTCATGTGATGCTCATTGCGCAGCCTCTTCCCGCTTCACAATCTTCCTGGTAAGTAGTAAAAGTATTAGAAAGTTGGTCCCGCAACATCATTTAAAGTGTTCTATTTTTCGATTGATGGACTTTCGGATCGTCGAGTGGGTCATCTACGCCTGGCTATAGGAAAGATGAATACAATTGGAGATATGACAATGATGAACTTCCGAAGATGTAGTCCGTGCTTCAACTACCTTGGAAAATCTGCAGTTGGATTGAAAAGCTCGTAATTTAACCACTTCTTGGAGGTTTCTTTCTGAATCTTGTCGTTATCATGCTTTATATTTTTACTTCATTTCTAAAGCAACTTGGGTTTAGAAAAAAATAACTTTCCACTTTGCTGAAGTGAAAATGTTTGCTGATGTTGTCACAATAGCTGGCATTGTTAGTTGCTATAGCTTCAAACTATTCTAATGGGATATAGCATGGGATATGCTCTGAGGGATTATTGCTAGTTTTTTGTTGTTTGGATTTGAGGGATTATAGAGATTTTAGGTGCTTAGCTTGTTAAGATGTTTTGTTCATAAACTTTCTGGTGTTGTAAGATTCTTTTGTTGGTTATTAAACTGTGTGAATACTCTGTTTATCAGCTAATTTCTCTATAAATGTTGTTCGGCTGTTGATTATTACATTGATGGCTCAAAAGCTACCTTTAAAACCGTAGGCAAGTGCACCTATCATTTTATAGTATAGATTATTGAGTACCGAGTGTCATTCCCACGAGGATTGTAAGTACTAATAATTACCGTCTTTTTGTTATTTAATCTAACAATTTTCAGAGTTTTTGTTTGATGAAAAATGAAAACAAATTATAAATTGTAAAAATGAAGGAAGATTTGTAAAATAAGAAATCAAGAGATAGAAATGTGTTTGAATGTAAATCCCTCTAGAATGTTTTTGTGATTTGACAAGTTAAAAATACAACCGTAAGCCCTTAAGCAAAAACCAACCTCTTTTAATAAAATCTCGTGTCTTGTGGACCGTAGAAATTCCCAATTTAAGTTAAACCCTTTCTCAAGGCGAAAAACTTCTAATCTCAAGTTGATTAACTGAAATCTCTTTCTAGTTAAAACCCCAAGATAGCATTATAACGATTTGTGAATTCCCATATTAGGTTTGACCCTAATCCAGAAGATTTATGTCGTCCTATATCTAGGATTGCATGCAACTCTTTTCACTTATATAGGTTCTATTTCACCATGAATCTCTCAATTTCCCGGATGAAAAATTAACTTCAAATCAATATTGCGCATATATCAATTCGAATGAACGAAGCATAATATAGGTGAATCACACAAAATATGAAGATTTTATTAAAAACATACACACCTTAATCACAAATCCATTCTAGAGTTCATTACATTCAAACACTAGGAGTTTAGCTACACATGATTTTGACCAAAGAATAAATTACACAAGAAGATTTAAGTATTGTAGACATGGTGTACTTATCTTTCTCAAAATCTCAATTGACTTCTTTCTTGATTGATGATGTTGCTCCAAGCTTTCTTCTCCAATATTACCCCAAGTTTTCTCCTCCAAGACCCTTGATCCCAATTCTACTTAATGAAATGAATACAATGAATATTTCCCGAGTATGTAATGAATGAATCTCCCAATTTCAACCTGGCTTTTATAGGCAACCAATACATTGATAGTACTCTCTTTTATTAAACAATCACCCCATTTTCCTTGTTGGTTGGTGAATTCTTGTATTCAAGTGATGAGGAGGGACATGGAGACATGTTTCAGCAAAATAGGGTGTTAAAAGTGTACAAAAGTGGCCAAAATGGGTTGGTTGGTGAGTTTTCCCAAATTCCGCAAAGAAAAGTTGCAAAAAGAGGTCCCGGACACGCCCGTGTCGCCCAGAACGGCCGGGCCGTGCTGTTTTATCACACAGGGAATCAGGGAGACATGGCCGTGCTTCCCAACACGGCCAGGCCGTGTCTCTGGACACGGCCGTGTTGGGGAACACGGCCTGGCCGTGTCGGAGGCTGTTTTGTGCGAAACAATTGAGTTTTTAGCTCCCGGCGGAACACGGCCGTGTTGCCCGACATCCCCTGCCCGTGTTGGACCAAAAAGGCCCCGAAATGATGCGTTTGGCTTGAAATTTCGAGCGTTTTTGCATCCTTAAACTCCTCGGTATGTTTTGACATGAATCCATGGTCCGAAATTCACCAAAATTAGCCCCGAATGGTCAATCTACATCAATAAAAGCACCTCGGAGTAATATGAACTATGTACAATAAAAAATTTACAAAACTAACAATAAAATAACTCGAATTCTACTCAAATATACACATAAAACGTGCATAAAAAGACCCTTATCAAACCACCTCCAACTTTGAACTTTGCTTGTCCTCAAGCAAAACATTATATCAAAAAGAGGGATTCAATAAATCACAACATACAAAGATGATTTTTTTCAACATATTGAACATAAGTAGTCAAGTTCTTGGCCTTCTCAACCCGAATTAACCATTAAGTAAAAACATAGTTTTGTAAAACGATCGATTGTCAAGAAAGATCGTAATATCGGCAGCATTATTCGACTTGAAATCATCACTCCACAAAATCGATAGTTATGAACAACTTCAATTCAATAACGCCATGAAAATACAAGTATTCAATAGATCATTGTAGTTAGCTTACTAGTCATATAACCAAGCTTCTTGAACTTTATTGGAATGAGAAGTCAAGGAGTATTCATTCTCCTCTTTTTTTTCGTTCTTTTTTTTTTCTGGGACCTTTCGAGACATGCTTCCACTAGGTTTATATTTTGAATTTCTATTCAAACACTCCTAGGGTGGTTTTCCATACTCATATTCATGTCGCCGTTTTACGTAAATGACAAACATGGGGCTCATGAATGCTCCTAGTTACTAAGCAACAACAAATAGAGGAGTATAACCTCGATTGGTCCGTTTTTTTTTTTCTTCGTTTTTTTTATTAGTTTTTTTTCTCTTTTTTTTATTCACATGTTTGGTTTAACAACTAGTTAAACACTACTAAATCATGAGTTCTCGGAAGTTCATAGCACTAAGTATCGTCGTATATGCCTTAACTCATCAAGTATTTATGGTGTTGGAAATCTCGTCAAAATTTAGCCCGCATCCACGTCAATCTATCCTAGACAATCAATTGTTTCACACTGAAAACACAAATTAACAAGTTAATATAGGTATAATTGGGCCAAGTTATTGACTAGCAAATACTCAATTTGTTAAAAAAAAAATCACATCTCTTGAAAACAAACACACAAGCATTCCGAAAATGTTATTGTACCCACCTCCAACTTTAAGATTCACATTGTCCTCAATGTGAAAGAAAGAAATGGACAAACACACACAAAACACTCAAAAAAAAAACAAAGAAATTAGAATGATATAAAAGAGGTGGAAAAAAGAAAAATATGACCTTACTACAATAGTGGAATCGGTGTTGAGCGACCATTGGGTTGTTTTGGTACGGGACCTTCAACGGCATCTTCATACCTAATCAAAGTTAAGCAACACACAACTCGAATACCGTAAAATCTCAAATATTCCCAATTAGGACAAGCAAGAAGAAGCTCAAGAGTTTTTTGTTTTTTTAATGATTTGAAAATGACTCTAAGGACTTGTGATTATTTTGAAAGAAAATAAAATAAAATAAAAATAAATGAAAACAATTGCACACAAACATCGGGTTGCCTCCCGGGTAGCGCTTCTTTAACGTCGTATAGCTGGACCATTTCACCTAAATGTGAAGATTTAATCGGGCGGAGCCTTGAACTTATGAAAAAAATTATCTCTTTGAACAACATCGCCACCCGTATCGATTTTCGAACAATTGACCTTCATGGTCCTATTTTTCTGCATGTTATTCTCAAAATGGGATTCATCTGTGGAAACTTTTGCACTTTGAACATCATATACTTTCAGGGATTTATTAGAAGACATATCAATCAAAGAATCATTTATCCTTGTCTCAATCAAGTTTATAGGAAAACAAGTATCATTTATAGGATTTCTCAAAGGAATTTTAAAGATAACTTGTTCACCCCCTACTCTCAAAGTAAGCTTTCCATCATGCACATCAATGAGAGATTTAGCGGTAGCCAAAAAGGGACGCCCTAAAATTAAGGGAACTTTATATCATCATGCATGTCAAGAATAATAAAATCAATCGGGAATATGAATTTATCAATCTTAACTAGCACATCTTTAACAATACCTCTAGGATGTTTAATCGATTTATCGGCTAATTGAATGTCCATCCTAATAGGTTTAAGTTCACTTAATTCCGCATGCTTGAATGTTTCATAAGACATCACGTTGATACTAGCTCCCAAGTCGGCTAGTGCCCTATCAACAGGTAAACCATCAATTGTGCAAGGGATAATAAAGCTTCATGGATCATTAAATTTTTGTGGTAGTTCATTGGAAGGACATTTATCATTCAATCGCACATTTGATAATTTGTTAACCTTATTTTCACTAGGAATGATGTCATTAAGATCCCTAACATGCTTTGAATGAGGGTCAACAAATGGAATATTGGCATGTAATTGTTTGAAAGAATCAAGGTACTTACCAAATTTGTCCTCCCTTCTATCTTCTTGGTTAGACTCGATAAGGGATCTTGGACTTGTATTCTCGCAATCTCTTTTTTCATGAGCCTTTCTTTGGGCATGTCATCCTCCACGATTTCTCGCATGGCGGCATTGGCATAATCATGCTCATGTGGAAAAGCGATGGTGATTGCCTTTATGTGCTCCCCAGGTTTGGCTCGGTATTACCCGGCAAACTACCTTGTGGCCTTTCGAAATCATCTTCGCAATCGCCTATTTGATTTTCCATTATGGATAGATGTCTCTTGATTTCTCAAGGATGTTTCCACCGCCTGGAATCGGGTATCTGTTGATTGCACAAACTTTGTTATAAGATCTTCCAAGTTAGAATTACCTTGATTTTGCTGAAATCCGGGAGACGTGTGTAGATCAAGATTGGGATTAGGTCGTGGTTGGCCTTGGTTTCCCCAACCGAAATTAGGATGTTGTCTCCACCCAATATTATATGTGTTGCTGTAAGGATTACTTGGGTGATTTCTGCCTTGATTCCCAACGTAATTAGCCTGTTCAGCTTGAGGTATTGTGTGTGGGCAGTCCTGATGATTATGCAATCCTCCGCAAGTTTCACAAGATAAAACATGTGGCGGTGGTGGTTTAGGAGCCGCTAGATCGTCGATCTTTTGGGTCAAAGCTTCGACATGTGCAGATAGTGTAACCACTTTGCAGATCTCCGCATTATAAACACCCACTCTCGTTAGGTTTACCTCTTACAGATTGCCATTGATAGCCATTCATGGCCATTCCCTCTATCGATCTTGGGCGCAGCTCGGTGTTTTATTGTTCAAAGTTCCCCCCGCCGCATCAATCATTTGCCTTGTTGACGAGTAGCCCATTGTAAAATGTTTAGACTTGCATCCAAATAGGAAGACCATGATGTGGGCATTTCCGCAACAATTCTTTGAATCTCTCCCAAGTGTCGTACAAGGTCTCGTCATCTTCTTGAGTTAATGAAGAGATTTCATTCCTCAATCATGCAGTTTTGGCCGGTGGAAAATATTTCAAAAGGAACTTTTCGGCCATGATGTTCCACGTTGTAATCGTTCCCTTTGGCAAAGTATTTAGCAATTGTTTAGCCCGTCCCCGAAGAGTAAATGGGAATAGGCGTAAACGGATGGCATCATCAGAGACCCCATTGATTTTGAATGTATCGCAAATTTCAAGAAAATTTGCGATATGATTATTCGGATCTTCGTCTGGTAGGCCGTCGAATTGAACGAATTGTTGCACCATTTGAATGACATTAGGTTTGATTTCAAAATTATTGGCGGCAACAGCGGGCCTTACGATGCTAGATGACGTGTCGTCCATGGATGGTTTGACATAGTCATACATAGTTCTTTGTTCATCCTCCATGACGAAATCTTTACTTTTGTTAGTATCCTCTTCGTGGTCTGTGTTAGTACTTTCCTCTGTGTTGCTACCAGCAGTGTCGAGCTTCCAAATTCGGCGACGAGTAGGCATACACTGTGGTAAACAAAGAGGATAAGTATAAACCAAGACTTACAAAGATAGATAAAAAGAAAGATAATGGTAAAAAAATAAAAAAAATGATTAAATTAACAAAAATAAAGCGTTCTTAATATTACAATCCCCGACAACGGCGCCAAAAACTTGATGGCTCAAAAGCTACCTTTAAAACCGTAGGCAAGTGCACCTATCGTTTTATAGTATAGATTATTGAGTACCAAGTGTCATTCCCACGAGGATTGTAAGTACTAATAATTACCGTCTTTTTGTTATTTAATCTAACAATTTTCTGAGTTTTTGTTTGATGAAAAATGAAAACAAATTATAAATTGCAAAAATGAAGGAAGATTTGTAAAATAAGAAATCAAGAGATAGAAATGTGTTTGAATGTAAATCCCTCTAGAATGTTTTTGTGATTTGACAAGTTAAAAATACAACCGTAAGCCCTTAAGCAAAAACCAACCTCTTTTAATAAAATCTCGTGTCTTGTGGACCGTAGAAATTCCCAATTTAAGTTAAACCCTTTCTCAAGGCGAAAAACTTCTAATCTCAAGTTGATTAACTGAAATCTCTTTCTAGTTAAAACCCCCAAGATAGCATTATAACGATTTGTGAATTCCCATATTAGGTTTGACCCTAATCCAGAAGATTTATGTCGTCCTATATCTAGGATTGCATGCAACTCTTTTCACTTATATAGGTTCTATTTCACCATGAATCTCTCGATTTCCCGGATGAAAAATTAACTTCAAATCAATATTGCGCATATATCAATTCGAATGAACGAAGCATAATATAGGTGAATCACACAAAATATGAAGATTTTATTAAAAACATACACACCTTAATCACAAATCCATTCTAGAGTTCATTACATTCAAACACTAGGAGTTTAGCTACACATGATTTTGACCAAAGAATAAATTACACAAGAAGATTTAAGTATTGTAGACATGGTGTACTTATCTTTCTCAAAATCTCAATTGACTTCTTTCTTGATTGATGATGTTGCTCCAAGCTTTCTTCTCCAATATTACCCCAAGCTTTCTCCTCCAAGACCCCTTGATCCCAATTCTACTTAATGAAATGAATACAATGAATATTTCCTGAGTATCTAATGAATGAATCTCCCAATTTCAACCCTGGCTTTTATAGGCAACCAATACATTGATAGTACTCTCTTTTATTAAACAATCACCCCATTTTCCTTGTTGGTTGGTGAATTCTTGTATTCAAGTGATGAGGGAGGGGACATGGAGACATGTTTCAGCAAAATAGGGTGTTAAAAGTGTACAAAAGTGGCCAAAATGGGTTGGTTGGTGAGTTTTCCCCAAATTCCGCAAAGAAAAGTTGCAAAAAGAGGTCCTCGACACGCCCGTGTCCCTTTTAACGGCCGGGCCGTCTTTGTTTTATCACACAGGGAATCGGGAGACATGGTCGTGCTTCCCAACACGGCCAGGCCGTGTCTCTGGACACGGCCGTGTTGGGGAACACGGCCTGGCCGTGTCGGAGGCTGTTTTGTGCGAAAAAATCGAGTTTTTAGCTCCCGGCGGAACACGGTCGTGTTGCCCGACACCCCCTGCCCGTGTTGGACCAAAAAGGCCCCGAAATGACGCGTTTGGCTTGGAATTTCGAGCGTTTTTGCATCCTTAAACTCCCCGGTATGTTTTGACATGAATCCATGGTCCGAAATTCACCAAAATTAGCCCCGAATGGTCAATCTACATCAATAAAACGACCTCGGAGTAATATGAACTATGTACAATAAAAAATTTACAAAACTAACAATAAAATAACTCGAATTCTACTCAAATATACACATAAAACGTGCATAAAAAGACCCTTATCATACATCATCTGTAGGTGAAAATTGACGCGTAGACGAAGATTATATCCACGCAGCGCCTGGGAGAAGGGAATGAGGAGATTAAGGTGAGGACTGATGTTAAGGTGTATGAGAATCAGAAGGAGGCTGATGAGGTGGCGGAGGCTAATGCGGAGCTTGCGAAAAATAAGGCTGGGTGGGCTAAGGAGGCGGAGGTGGAGGCAAATAAGGCGGTGGTGCTTAGGGATGTTGAGTTGCAGAAGGAGGTGGAGCAGATGAATGCGTTGGCGGAGGTGGAAGAACGAATAGTGCGCCACTGCGTGGATCGTCGAGTTCGCATTGTAGGTGTTCGACGGATTGCCTGAACACATAGTCGGATTGTCGTTCATCGTAGGTATAATTTGAATTCTGCATTGTTATTAATTTGATTTGATTTGATTCCAAAACAAAGATATCCCATATAGCGTGCAAATGAGTACCATCATGATCGCACCTATTGATATGGTTAAAACCGGACTTATGTTTGAAAGAGTCTAAAAGAATTGGAAGCTACAAAAATGGGCTCCATTGTGCATACCAGGTTGTTATCTTTTCTCTACTTCTTATTTAGCCTACGATTCAGTATATTTTAGATTATCTTGTTTTTTTTTTTTTAATTTTAGTAATTGCTACTCCATATCATTGAGCAATTGGGACAACTTCTCCATACCCGTTATTTTTGTAGTCTTCTTGTTTGAACTTGACTGTTTATATACAATGTTACAATAATTTAATAGGAAATTATGTTGTATGCGATGCTTGTAAGCCTCCCATAACAATAGTTTAATAGTTTTTCCTTGAGAACAAGTTGCAATGGTGCTTTAAGATGTTGTTAGTGTATGTTTGGACTTTTGCATGATTAGTAGCACAAAAGTAGGAACACAGGTAAATTACTTGAAATGTAAATGATTGAATCTCAATATACTGATGCACTATAATTGTGTGTGATTCAGGCTTTGCTAATGAGAGGGTCCTCGGGGTCTTTACAAAGGGTGAGTTTTATGTTTACTTGCGGAAAATCTTGAATTGATTGATTGGTTAACTTTTAACTAACTGTTTAACTCTGCATATGCCTATGTTTGATCAAATTCAGTGAAATTCAAATCATATAATGAATTTGTTGGATCATTTCGGTTTGTGATGGGAAGTGGGTGCATATGTTTTTGTTTCTGCTTCTTAAATCTTGGACCTGCTTTTGAGATCAGATGCCTATGAAAGATTAGAAAAGGTAATTTTGATGGCTTATGTATAGCAACAAGAAAAAAGAAAACAACAATCTTTTGATTTGGCTTTTGGTTCTGATAACTCTTGTGGGGTATTGTAGATAAATTATGTCTCTGTAATGAGTTATGATTCTTAGGAATTCATAGTTAGAAGAAGTTGATCTATATTAATGGCCTTCGTCATGTTAGGAAGGTGAAAACTACTTGCTGCATGTTTAGCCAATGGACATATTTGGTATTTTAGTTAGTTTGAGGAATATGATCTGTTAAACATTTATTAAAGGTTAGATTAAGTGAAATTTTGGAACTCCATTGGTTAATTGGCAGAGAGGTGTGTAAGCTTCAAATTCTCTTCAAAGGATGATGAGCATGCCCGTGTAAGAGCTTTAATCCCTTGTTCCTTTTGAACATAGTTTCTACATTCTACCTGTCCATTTTCTCACGGTTTTCAACTTGTTTTTTTCGAACTTTTTTGCAGGACGAACTTGAAAGGTTGTGGAAGGTTGTGGTGAAAGGTTGTGGAAGAAACTTTCTCGACTTTCTGATTTTAATCTAAATTTGTATTCATATCTGGTATAGAAATTGGATGATTATCTGTGTTTTTTATTTCTGTTAAGGGATGAATATATATTGATGGATTAATGTTTACTGCTTTATATTGCATTTCACGTGGCTATTTTTTCTTTTGCCAATCAATTTAATGAAGCTTCACAGTGGACAATAGCTTGGAGGTTGGAATTTAAAAACAAAATTGTATTTAAAAAAAATAACAATAGGCATCAGTTGTTGTTATGAACTGATGCGCAAACTAACTTTATGCGTCGGTTGTTTATGTAAAATAGATGCCTTTGGTGAACATTATATGTCGGTTTTTGCTTAGCAACCGATGCCTATTGTCTACTTTAGGCATCGGTTGAAACCGATGCTTAAAGTCGTTTACAACCGATGCAAATGGTCAATTTTGTACTAGTGTTTTATCTTGTTTTCTTTTTATCATTTATTTACAAAGTTTGATGTTTTTATGTTGTCACGTTGCTTAATTATGCCTCACTAATTTATTGTACTTTTTTGTGGATTTATTGAGGGATGTGTTGTTGTTTTTGGAAATAAATTAAAATTCTGACATGAGTTACTATTGCAACTAGGAAAATGAATTGGAAATCAAATACTTGGTTAGAATTATGTTATTAATTGCGATGATATGTCTCTTTGTTGAGTACCTTTAATTTGATCTTTGAATTCTGGTGGTGAGATTTGAAAGTCCCTTGTTGAGTGGGATTTATTTGTTATTGTTTCTTGCACTATAACATAAATGACATTAGGTAACACAAAATTTGTAGCATTTTTTACATAAGGTACATATGTAACACGTGTTTGTAACACTTTTTACATTACAATATTTATGTAACACTATTGTAGCACTTTACCAATATGTGTAACGCTTATATGTAACACTTTTAAATAAGTGATACTTTTTAAGTATCACTTTTCTTTGTTATTTCTTTTGTAACGCAAATATGTATCACTTTATTTAAGAAGCACTCTTGACAACACTATATTTTATGAATTGTAACACTTTTTAGGCTATATTTTAGTAACACAAAATTTTATAACTATCATTAAATCATGTCAACGATTTATTTAATTAATTGATGTCACAAAATAGGTGAAGACAAAAAAAAATCACTAAACCTAAAAATTGTAGACATCATGTACTCTATTTTTTACTGAATTTTGTTTTATTTTTATAAATTATTTTAGTTTTGCATATATTTTATTATTATTTATTTATTTATTTTTTACTAACGGAGACCAATTTCATCGTTAACTTTTTTTTTACTTTTTAAGAAAAAAATTACCAATGAAAAATGATGTTTTCATTAGTTACTTAGGAATTTTTTCCGTCGGCAAATTATTTTTTCATTAATTATTTTTTATTTAATTTTATTACTATTAGAATTTTTTAATATGTAGGTAAATTAATTTTTTATTTTTTATTTTTACCGATTGAATATTGATCAGTCGATACATTTATTTTATATATTTTTTATTTTTGTGTCCTTTAATATATAACATAATATGATTTTCAAACTATATACTATATAATATAAAATTTGATATATACGATGTATAATATAATTTAATACATATATTATATAATAAAATATTTAATATATAAATATATAATATATACATATAATATAGTTTTTATACAAGTTTAATATATATATATATATATATATATATATATATATGCGTATATGTATATATAAAACAAAACAAACAAATTGTAATAAGAATCAACTTAGCTTAGTGGCAAATTGTCACTTCACCACATAACAGATCTTGGGTTCGAATCTACTTGGTGGCAAAAAATAGTATTTCTACGAAGTGTTATATATTGTTTATATAATATTATTCCTAAAGTTATAATTTATAAAATAATATTAATATAACAACAATAATGACATTATTATATTATAAATTGAAAAAAAGTATTATATAATATTATTAAGAAAAAATGTTAATAGTGTTATATAACTTGTATGTCATAAATTTAAAAAAAAACATATTAATTACTTTAAAATGTGCCTCCATTAATTATAATTTAATTTATTGTGTGCCCCCACTATAAGAAATTTCTTAATCCGTCCATGCATGTGGGATCATGTGAAGGTTATTTGACTGTTGGCGACAAGATTAAATGTTACAGTTTCAGTGAGATTGTGTGATTATAAGAAATTAGTGCACATTTCTAGATTATTCTAACATATGAAAATTGTAGTAGTAAAAGGAAAATACTAGAACAAACATTATAAAATCTAGTTTGGGAAGAAAATTTCTAGAAGCATTGGAATTACAAAATAAAACTAGAAAAATCTAGAACAAGTACTAGAAGCCTCCTTAGACTAGTATAAATAGATGTGGAGGCATTCTTGTGTAGAAAGAAAAATCAATGACAAGCAATAAAACTACTACTTCAAGGTTCAAACCTCTCTTTGCCTTAGTTCCTCCATAAACCAAATCTATCTCATTCTTTTACATTATATACTATATTACACCTACAAAAATAAGACTCCCATCTCCAACCTTACTATAAAACAAATATCTATTGTATCCTAAAACTATTTCCATCAGTGGCATCAGAGCATCGTTCGATTATCGGGCGTTACCATGGCCAACACATTTCCCTCATGTATTCCAATTCCAGTCTTTCGTGGTGAAACTACGATTTCTGGTCTATTAAAATGAAGACCTACTTTTGTGCTCAAGATTTGTGGGATATTGTAAATAATGGATATATTTTTCCAAACAATATTTCCACATTATACGCAGTACAAAAGAAGGAATTTAAGGAGAATCAACAAAAGGTTTCTCAGGCACTCCTTGCTCTTCATATGATCTTGGCAGACGAATATTTTCCAAGGATCATGGGAGCAAAAACTGCTGAAGAGGCATGGGATAAGTTGCAAGGAGGAGTTTCAAGGCAATGAAAAGGTACGTACTACTAGACTTCAAACTTTAAGAAAAAAATTTGAGAATTTAAAAAATGTTATACTTAGAGCTGCTAAAGATTATTATTCAAGAGTAAATGAAGTGGTACACCAATTACGAGCCTATGGGGAAAATTTTCCAGAAAGTAAAATTGTTTCTAAAATTCTAATTACTTGTAGAGAAAAATATGATCCCATAATAGCGGCTATTGAGGAATCTAAAGATATAGAAAACTTATCTATCCACGCTAGAAATGGAATCTTTAGAGATCGACGTTCCCACATAAAGTCATGCTTAGACAAACTTCTCGATGCACAGTCGGGGCAGGCTTCTCTGATTGGAGCAATCGCTCTATTCCCTTTGCCTTTTAGGAGGCTATAGAATTAATGGGATTACTTGAGGCTCACGAGAAAAGATTAGAAAGGCGTTACGAAAAAGACATAGATAATGCCTTTCAATCAAAATTAAGTATGAAGTTTCAGAAAAATAAGAAAAATTGGAGAAAATCTAATGAAGGAAAACCAACAGATAATAATAACAAGTTTCCTCCATGTGAGGAAAAGTCACTTGGAGAAAGATCGTTGGTTTAAAGGAAAACCACAATGTCAAAATTGTAAGAAGTTTGGACATGTGGAGAAATCATGTCGGTTAAAGCAAAGATACCAGGCTAATTTCTCTGAAAATACAGAATTCGAGAATAATCTCTTTTATGACTGCCAAGCTACATTAGAAGAAAATAAAGATACTTGGTATTTGGACAGTGGTTGTAGCAACCACATGACTAAAATGAAAGATTTTATGTCAACTTGATAAAATAAGTACAAAGATCAAAATTGGAAATGGCGATTACATGGAGGCAATAGGCAAAGGAACTATTGCTATAGATACGAAAAAGGGCAAGAGATATATTAATGGAGTTCTCTTAGTCCCTACACTAGAACAAAATCTACTTAGTACAGGACAAATGATGGAGAAAGGATCTCTTTGCATTTCGAGGGACATTCTTGCGCAATCTATGGTAAAAAGGATAGATCCCTAATAATTACTAAAGTCAAAGTGAGGGAAAATAGATGTTTTCCCATCCAATGGAGATACACAAATGACGCTGCAATGACGGCCTAAGTTGACGATACTTGGCTATGGCATAGAAGGTTCGGACATTTCTATTTACAAGGATTAAAGATCCTAAATCAAGAAGAACATGATGTGTGACTTGCCAACAATCAAAGAGCTTGATCGAGTCTGTGAAGGATGCATGCTCGGGAAACAACACCGACAACCTTTTCCATCCGAAAAAGCTTGGAGAGCCAAAAAGCCATTGGAGCTAGTACATACAGACATTTGCAGTCGGATACATACTCCTTCGAATGAACAAAATAGGTACTTCATACTCTTTATCGATGATTATACTAGAATGACATGGGTTTATTTTCTTCGAGAAAAATTGCAAGTATTAGACATTTTCAAGAAATTCAAGGCCTATGTCGAAAAGCAAAGCAGTCACAAAATCAAAACAATAAGAAGTGATCGGGGGAAGGAATACCCTTCTACTCAGTTCACCAAATTTTTGAAGTTGAAGGCATGGAGCATCAACTCTCAGTCGGATATGCATCAGAACAAAATGGCGTCTCAGAAAGAAAGAATAAAATAGTAATGGAGACCGCAAGATCCATGCTAATGGAGAAAGGTCTTCCAAAGTCCTTCTGGGAAGAAGTCGTAAGTACTGTAGTTTATCTAGTAAATAGATGTCAAACAAAAGTTGTACAAGACAAAACACCAGTTGAAACTTGGAGTGGACGGAAACCATCAGCTAAACATCTATGAGTATTTGGGTGCATATGCCATGTTCATTTTCCACAACAAAAAAGGAGCAAGCTGGATGAGAAGACTAAAAGAGGTATATTCTTAGGCTATATCACTCAATCCAAAGGTTATCGAGTCAATAGATTAAGTACAAGAAAGTTGATCATCAGCCGAGACGTAACGTTCGATAAAGATGTTGCGTACAATTGGGAGACAAATCAAGTGGAAAGGAAGAGTATCAACCTTCCTCTACTAGCTCAAGAGCAAGAAGAAACTAGCAACAATCCACTAGAGATGCCAGAACAAGCAACAACTAGAGATCCTGACACATCTCCATACTCAACACCGAAAAGGACCAGATCACTCAGAGATATATATCAAACATGCAATTTGACGATTGTGGAGCCAGATAGATGCGAATCGGCTGCTAAACAAGAAGTATGGGTAAAAGCAATGGAGGAGTAAATAAAAATAATCGAGAAAAATAAGAAGTGGGAGCTCACAGACCTTCAACAAGATAAAGAAGCCATAGGAGTTAAGTGGGTCTATAAGACAAAACTTAACCCTAATGGTTCAATACAAAAATACAAGGCAAGACTTATCGATAAAGGATACACACAACAATATGGTATCGACTACAGTGAGACTTTCGCGCCAGTAGCCCAACTCGACACGATACGAGCACTTATTGCATTAGCAGCTCAGAAATAATGGCAGATATACCAACTTGATGTGAAGTCTACATTCCTTAATGGTTATCATGAAGAAGAAATCTGTGTCGAACAACCTCAAGGGTTTGTCTACAAGGAAAAGAAGACAAAGTTCTCAAACTTAAGAAAGCACTATATGGATTAAAATAAGCTCCACGAACCTGGTATAGCAGAATTGACGACTATTTCACTGAGCTTGGATTCAGGAGGAGCCGAAGTGAGCCAACACTATATATTAAGACCCAAGGTACGAACGATACACATTGTCTCTTCATACACAGATGATCTCATTTTTACAGGAAACAATGAGAATATAATTATGGAGTTCAAAGAAGACATAATTAAGACATTCAAGATAACTGACTTGGGCTTGATGCATTATTTCCTTGGTATCGAGATACATCAAAGAAGAGATGGTATCTTTATCTCACAAAAGAAATACATAGAAAGCTTACTTAAAAGGTTCAAGATGGAAGGATGTAAGACTGTTGCAACTCCACCTGACAATAGGGCAATTAAAAAGGAAGATGGCTCACTGAAGGCAGACAACTCACAGTTTCGAAGTCTAATTGGGAACTTACTCTATCTAACAACAACTCAACCCGACATTATGTACGCAACTAGCTTCCTATCAAGATTCATGCAGAATCCAAGTCAAATTCACTATGGAGCAGCAAAACGAGTACTCTGATATCTGCAAGGAACAAAGAACTATGGGATTTGGAATGAATCTATGCCTGACGCAAAACTAATTGGTTATACAGACAGTGACTGGGCATGATCAATTGACGACATGAAAAGCACACCAGGCTATGCATTCACATTGGGTTCAAGAATATTTTCTTGGGCATCCAAAAAGCAAGCAACAGTCACACAATAATCAGCAGAAGGTGAGTATATAGCAGCAACAATGACTACCAGTCAAGCAATATGGTTGAAGCGCATACTTGAAGACATGGGAGAACTACAAGACAAAGCTACAAAAAACAAATTGTGATAGTAAGTTTGAGATAGTAATGACAAAGTATCCTGTGTTCCCCAGCATAACTAAACACATCAAAATCAAGTGTCACTTCATCCGGGTAGTAGAAGCAAACAATGAAATTGAGCTGGAGCATTGCAACACTGACGAACAACTAGCAAATATTTTCACAAAAGCACTACCGCGAGGAAAGTTTGAGATACTACGAGATATGATCGGAGTCACAGAAATGTGCACCAAGGAGGAGTATTAGAAGTTGGTGCACATTTCTAGATTATTCTAGCACATGAAAATTATAGTAGTAAAAGGAAAAATCTAGAACAAACATTATAAAATCAAGATTAGGGAAGAAAAAATCTAGAAGCATTGGAATTACAAAATAAAACTAGAAAAATCTAGAACAAATATTAGAAGCCTCCTTAGACTAGTATAAATAGATGTGGAGACATTCTTGTGTAGAAAGAAAAATCAAAGACAAGCAATAAAACTACTATTTCAAGGTTTTTTTTTTTTTCAAACCTCTCTTTTACCTTAGTTCCTCCATAAACCAAATCTATCTCATTCACTTACATTACATACTATATTATACCTACAAAAATAAGACTCCCATCTTCAACCTTACTATAAAACAAATATCTATTGTATCCTAAAACTATTTCCATCAGTGATTATGCACGTGATTATAGTTTATAACCCTTTAGTTGATAGGTTGATATTGTATTAGTTTTCTTTGCTGCATGACTAGATTTTAGTGTGAATGTCGCATCGTTAGTTAGTTGTCGTGCCTTCTTGTTATTGAGCATCATTATGTTATTGTCAAGAATCAAGGGATCATGGGCTTTGATCTATTGGCAGGTAACTTTGCATTGTAAGCATGCCAAAAGTGTTTATGCAAGCTCCAAACTAGGATGCATATAGATTTTCGTTTTGGCTAGTGATTAAATACACTCGAGGTTGTGTCGGTGTATTTCTTTTGTGCCTATGGACAAAATATTAGTCTCGCCTAAACTCGGACACTCAGTAAATTATATCATGTGTTTGATTCCAATTTATATTTTAGAATTCAGAATGCCCCATTTGCCTCGAGTCTGCAGACAACCCTGTCTTAACACCATGCGCATATAGAATGTGTAGAGAATGTCTTTTCTCTAGCTGTCCAACTCCAGCTGGCGGGCTCTGTCCCATTTGTCAGCAATCGTTCAAGAAAACTAAGCTCATAACATGTCCATCAGCAAGCCGGTTTAGAATTAATATCGAAAAGAATTGGAAAGAATCATCAAAAATACTAAAGCTCTTTGATTTCTTGGAAAATATATGTAACTCGGGTTCTGGTGAAAAGAGCATAGTGTTTAGTCAGTGGACTTAATATTTGGATCTTTTAGAAATCCCACTCAAGACGATAGAAAATTTGGATTCTTGAGGTTTGATGGGAATTTGGCGCAGAAATAGAGAGGAAGGGTCTTGCATAAATTTGCTGAGACTAAAGAGAAAACGGTAAACACTAGTAATTTACACGTGTTCATATTCAAGCATGAAAGACGGAATAATATTTGCTTGTAGATGATAAACGACAACGTTTTCATGTTTTAATGTCTTCCTAATGGTATGTTTTACATCTCGTTTTCATTTTCTTTTCTTTTTTCAATTAAAAAGATCTTTTGATGGCTTACTTTGAAATATCATTTACATGCAGGATCCATGGTGGAATCCCGCAGTAGAGGAACAAGCAATCATGAGAATTCATCGTATTGGCCAAAAGCGAACTATTCATGCCAGAAGATTCATTGTCAAGGTGCCATTTTTTATTTTCCTTTCATATATTACTGTTTTTTGAGTTCAATGTCTACTGTACAAAAATTTCATGTGCGGAAAGAAAAAGTTTAATTATATAGCCACAACAATCTTGCCTTAAATGAGTCATGACAAAGCCTTTTAAGTTTTACAAACTATAGGTAGATTCCAATAGAATTACTTTTGTACTTTGGGCAACATATCTACACCACAATATTCATAAATGAACTATATGGTTTCCTTATCCTTTTTTTAACTTTTTGCAACAGGGCAGATGGGGTAAGCGGGAGTGAATTTGTTTTTCCTAGGGAAGATGTGAATTCAGTGGAGTTAATCTTCATGGAGCTTACTAGATTTTTAAACACTATTGTTAAATTATTTCATTTTTTCATGACTGTTTGATTGACATGTATTTTGCATGTATTTTGGGCTTAAATTTGGCTAGAATGTGTTGATATGCATACAGTACATGAGTAAATAGGGCTTTATTCCTGTTTTGTGGAAAAGGATTATGCTTTGCTCGTTTTGTAGGAATTTATGGATAATTGTAGCATTTTGGCAACAATTTGGAGCATTGCAATCGAGAATCGCCAAAACTTGACATGATAGACGAAGTTTGGAGTCGAATCAAGGAAAAGTCAAATGAACTGGGCGAAAAATGGAAGAAAACGTCCGGTACGAGTTACGACATGTGAGCACGGGCGGGCGTGCTCCTAGCAAAGCCTGTGCTCAATCCAAAATCAAGCCTCAACGTTCGACTACCAAAGATGGGCGGTCGTTCTATCCGCACGGCCCGTGCTCCATCCGATGATTTGGGCAATTCTGCGGCACCCAAAGACGGCCGAGTGGCGTGCCCTAGCGCACGCCCGTGCGCCTCTGCGGAAAAACTGAGTTTGACTCGTTGTGAACTAGGTTTCGACCCAAAAGAAGTACAAATAGAGACAAGCGGCCATAAACAGGGACACGCTGATTTTTACCCTAGAAAGCGAGAAAAGAAAGCGTTTTCACAGGAGAATTGGAGAAATCGATCAAGACTGCAACCACACCTTCGAGGATTGAAGATAGATCGAGAGATCGCCATCATCCCCGAGTTCACTCATTCAATAGTATCATTATTTTCAATTAGTTAGACATGAATATTATTAATTTGTCTATGGATTATTTGTTTTCTATGTCTGGCTAAACACTTTGTGATTCCCGGGTTTGGGAGTAGGTTAATGGATACTTTTATTTGATGATTAATGACAATCAAAGTTAATGTTTTCCAACCCTATTCAAGTACTTTGCTTTAATTCTTGTTTTATCAAAAAGCTATTGGTTTAACTTGTTTTGATATATTGATTCATAATTCGAACAAATGAGTTCCAATATTAGATCTATGAGTACTTAACATGAATATCTTGCATGATTGAGAAGTCTGTGAATATTCGTGAGGCTTTATAATCTTTTGAACTTTTGGGAGTTGGATATCTCATGTTGAGTAGAGATGCTAGCATAGATATTCCAATCAACGCTTTTACATGCATCTCGAGAGAGAGGTGTTCGCCTTATTTTTAGCTTCACCGCAAGTGTATGGTGTAGTTTATAGAAGAGGGTAAGCAAGGTCGTATCCACGGAGACTAATAAATTTATGTGCTAAGTATTGAACTAAGATAGTCTTATTTTTATTTAGACGATCGAAATTTGATAATTGTAGTAGAAGTAAAAACAAGATTAACCACAAAAACACAAGATACTAAGAATAATGGAATTATCAAGGGAATGAAATAGATTCCCGGGTTATGGTTTCAATTAATATTCCTCTTGTTGTCCGATTTATTCAAAGCCAAAGTTATTATCAATATACCCATAAGACGATCACAACGGTATTTTATCCTCCCTCTCGAGATGTATATAAAGTGTAGATTGAAATATCTATGCTAGCATCTCTACTCAACATAAGATACACAACTCCCAAATGCACGAAAGATCAAATATCCTCACAAATATTCACAAACCTCTCGATTATGCAAATATTCATGTCAAGTACTCAAGATCTAATATTGAAACTCATCTCTCGAATTATGAATCAATATATCACACAAGTTAAATCATTGGCCAAATGATAAAACAAGAATAAGAACAAAGTACTCAAATAGGCTTCAAGACAATAACATCAACTAAGATTAACACATTCAACAAGAGTTCAATTAATATACTTCCAAATAAACAACTCATAGACAAATTGTTCATATTCATGACAAGCTAAAATGAAAGATTAAAGCACAAAGAATGAGAAAACTTAGGGAAAGTAGATAATCTCTCGATTAATCTTCAATCCTCGAGCTCCAATTCGACCCGATTCTTCTCTTGATTCTTCCTTGATGAAGTTGAGCTATTTCTTGTGTTCTTGGGTCTTTTCCAGACCTTTCCTCTATGCCCTAGTTCAAGCCTCCCATGTATCTATTTATAGTACCCCTGTTTTTAGATCTGAAAATCGGACTTTTATTGTTTTATCTACCCACGAAGCGCTGTAGCACAAGACATAACACACCAGTGCAGCAAGCTTGGTCTTGGGCGCTAGCGGCGCCATCCAAAATTTGCCACTGCCCAGATTTTCGCCTCCGCGCTGCACGCCTCATTTTGGCGCTGCAGCGCCATCGAAACGTCCAAATTCGGTTTTGAGTTCTTCATCCAAGTTGTAGCCATATCTCTTAGCTTTCTATCGCCACTTGAATCACCTCAATATCAATATTTTAGAGAGAGTTATGGCCAAAATACTAAAACGCCAATTGATGGAAATTTCAAACGCATTTGGGCGTTTCTTCAAATCAATCTCTCGTTGTTTGATTGTTCATACTTCTTTTGATACATGATTCATTAATATGACTATAAACTCAATATAATTGGCTCTCAACATGGCTTGGCTACTCAAATGACTCAAAATACTCAAAAACAACACAAAACTCAAGTCTAGGAAGACCAAATCATTGGTATAAAACCAAGTGAACAAATACCCCCAAACTTAAACTGTTGGCCGTCCCGGTCAACACTTTTAAAAACAAGACAAAAAATGACTGGGAGTAATGAAAAGTTGAACGCACAACAACTCCATAAAATTTTGTATTGTTCATCGTAGGTATCAAGCAATGAATTAACCAAGCCTCAAACATCTAACATAGAGCACATATTAAAGAAACCATGGTAAATGCTAAGAATTACACCTCACAAAGATCAAGTGTATACTCTCATCTAGAATGAATTTTGGACGTGTTTACGCTCAATTCAATTCAATATTGCAGAATTACCATAGGCTTGCAAATCGTCTCATATCTCTGCTACTAGGATGTATGCAAAATTGTGAATCAAAAAGGACTTTTTCCCTTTGGTTGTAATGAAGGCTTTTTGGTTAGGGTAGGAAAATATAGATAGAGTGACTCAAACTCAATCGTATAGATCGGTGAGCAAATAAATCATCTACATTAAAGCTCAATATGCTACTCAAATCATCTCTCATTTTCACCAACTCTTCTTATCTCCATCCCCCTTCTTTTGTAAACTCAACCATTCACATTACAATTCTTAACCTCCAAGTTCATTCAAAGAAAACTCATTCGTAAAGCCGATTTTTTTTTTCGACATTTATATGAGTTTTCAACATTTCATTTCTCTTCATTTCTTCCTCTTTTGTTCCCATCAACCAACTCTAACACCATCTTCTAACATTTTGATTTCACACAGTCACCATTATTCAATCCCTTTACTCAATGATATACGCTCAAGTATTGGGTAAAAGATTTATCAAGTTAAGGCTTGAATTGTGGCTATCAAAAATTAGGCAATAGGCTCAAGTTGGCTAACTAGGGATTTCAATATCATCATTAGGTAAGCAAAAGGCTTGAAGGGCTAACAAAAATGGCCTTTGATCATTTTCACAATTCGCATACAACATGTGACCTTGACAGAGATACCAGAGCAAGTTCTAGAATTCTAACAACATGAATGATACACTCAAATCAACAACAAGACTACATATGATGAAAGCAGTAAAGGCACAAAAGCTCACAGGCTTGGAAATACGTAATTCAAAGCATCAAACCATGTTCTTAATATCCACATCCTCAATATCATCTACTCATGGCTCAATCAACTCAAACTCAACACCCAATCAAAACAATACAAATTTTCCAAAAATGCAGCACGAGTCGCAATCAAGAGATCAACTCACTCCCTAAAATCTATGAAAGCAATAAACATGCTAAAACTGTAAACATGCTACTAATGCAAATGCAACTTAAAATTCTCTACATGCAACTATATGAAAACACACAAACAAATGCAAATTTTTTTTCTTACACACTTCAAATCAAAATACTCACACATTTCAAATCAAAATACTAACTCTCCCCCCAAACTTGAATGAAATTATATCGAAACAAGGGAAAAGATAGAATTTCAAGAAAGAAAAATGTGAAGTTACCATTGGGTTGCCTCCCAACAAGCGCTAGATTTACCGTCTATAGCTCGACGTATGAATTGGTGCCTCCCTTGAATGCATATATTAGTTGCTTTGGGTCATGGTTAAGTGCCATATTTGCCTTACTTGCACCTAATAATGCATACTTGGGGTGTCCAAACAAGGATTTGAGTCCTGGGCGTAGGAATATATCGATCCGCTTTTACGTGTATGTTGTTCGTTTGCATACGTATGATCGTGTTTTTTCGTTCGGGAACAACTTTCTTATAATATCTCGCACGAATCGCTCATTCGTACACGCTTGGGTTGTGTGTTCCTTGTCCTGATTTTGTTCCTTTTCGGCGCCACATACTATTTGACCGTGCATAGACATACAATCTGTGTGTGGTTCTAAACTTTCTTGCTCTTCCAGGATCTTCAACTCCTCGTATTCGGTATCATTCCTTCGATGAATGACACTATATTGTCCCTTTGAGTTGACTTGGTGGTGCTCAAAAATCGCTCTTTTGTTGTTGCCCACCAACAATTGTAACTAATTCGCCCATTTGAGTCTCGAGATTTTTCAATTGTGAATCCATAGTATTGGCCAATTGTGTCAATTGCAACTTCATCTTGTCCATCTTTGCTTCGTTCTTGGTAAAGATATTTCTCATTTCCCTCATGAATAAATTTATTTGACTCATGAATGAAGTCGTTTGATTCATGAATGAAATGAGGGCGTCTTCCAAAGATGGTTTTGCCTCTGCATCGGTAAACCCATTTATTACATTGAAGCTTGATGGTGGTGGAATCACATTTTCCGTATTAGCATATGAAAAATCTTCGTAATTCCTCCAATCTGAACAATAGTGTGTAGGAGTAGGATTATTCCAATAATTGTAGAAATTCCAGTTATTGAAATAATTGACTTCTTCCATCCGAACGGGTGCACCTATACCAAATCAAAGAAACAAATCAGGCATTGTAGAAGTAGAATTTACAAAAGAAAAATGAAATAAAATAAAAAAAATGTCTAAATTAAGAATAATTTTATCTATCGCAATATTAGCACCAAAAATTGTATTAGTCCCCGGCAACGGCACCAAAAACTTGTTCGCCTTATTTTTAGCTTCACCGCAAGTGTACGGTGTAGTTTATAGAATAGGGTAAGCAAGGTCGTATCCACGGAGACTAATAAATTTATGTGCTAAGTATTGAACTAAGATAGTCTTATTTTTATTTAGACGATCGAAATTTGATAATTGTAGTAGAAGTAAAGACAAGATTAACCACAAAAACACAAGATACTAAGAATAATGGAATTATCAAGGGAATGAAATGGATTCCCGGGTTATGGTTTCAATTAATATTCCTCTTGTTGTCCGATTTATTCAAAGCCAAAGTTATTATCAATATACCCATAAGACGATCACAACGGTATTTTATCCTCCCTCTCGAGATGTATATAAAGTGTAGATTGAAATATCTATGCTAGCATCTCTACTCAACATAAGATACACAACTCCCAAATGCACGAAAGATCAAATATCCTCACAAATATTCACAAACCTCTCGATTATGCAAATATTCATGTCAAGTACTCAAGATCTAATATTGAAACTCATCTATCGAATTATGAATCAATATATCAAACATGCTAAATCATTGTCCAAATGATAAAACAAGAATAAGAACAAAGTACTCAAATAGGCTTCAAGACAATAACTTCAACTAAGATTAACACATTCAACAAGAGTTCAATTAATCTACTTCCAAAACCCGGAAATCACAAGAAGTTTAGTTATTCATTACAAATAAACAACTCATAGAAAAATTGTTCATATTCATGACAAGCTAAAATGAAAGATTAAAGCACAAAGAATGAGAAAACTTAGGGAAAGTAGATAATCTCTCGATTAATCTTCAATCCTCGAGCTCCGATTCGACCCGATTCTTCTCTTGATTCTTCCTTGATGAAGTTGAGCTATTTCTTGTGTTCTTGGGTCTTTTCCAGACCTTTCCTCTATGCCCTAGTTCAAGCCTCATGTATCTATTTATAGTACCCTGTTTTTAGATCGAAAATCGGACTTTTATTGTTTTATCCGCCCTGGCGCTGCAGCACTCAAAAATAGCTGCAGCACAAGACATAACACACCCGGGCGCTGCAGCCGGGTCTTGGGCGCGCAGCGCCATCCAAAATTTGGCTACTGCCCAGATTTTCGCCTCCGCGCTGCAGCGCCTCGTTTTGGCGCTGCAGCGCCATCCAAACGTTCGAATTCGGTTTTGAGTCCTTCATGAAAGTTGTAACCCTATCTCTTAGCTTTATATAGCTACTTGAATCAGCTCAATATCAATATTGTAGAGAGAGTTATGGCCAAAATACTAAACCCTGCCAGTGATGGAAATTTCAAACGCATTTGGACGTTTCTTCAAATCAATCTCTCATTGTTTGATCGTTCATACTTCTTTTGATACATGATTCATTAATATGACTATAAACTCAATATAATTGGCTCTCAACATGGCTTGGCTACTCAAATGACTCAAAATACTCAAAAACAACACAAAACTCAAGTCTAGGAAGCCCAAATCATTGGTATAAAACCAAGTGAACAAGAGAGTAAATTACTTTTGTGATCGGTCTATGGGGAAGAATACGTTTAACTTTGGTTTGATTAATCTGATAATAAAAGGGGATATTAACTGAAACCATAACCCAAGAATCCATTCATTCATACTTGATCTTTTAATCCACTCTTTGCTTTGTTTCTTTTAGGATAATTTCTGCTTTAGTGTTAATAAAACCAATCCATCTCAAATTCTATAGTCTAGATAAAAATAAGGCTATTATAATCCAGTACTTAGTACATTGATTTATTAGGCCCTGTGGATTCGACCTTGCTAACCCTATTTATAGAACTGCACCGTACACTTGCGGTGAAGCTAAAAAATAAGGCGAACACTGTCATTTTTTATTCACTCAAGAATTTGCTAATGTTATTGATATTGATTATATTTGAGAGAAATGAAAGTTGTATTATTCATCCACTGTGAGTGTATTTATACAAGGAAGAAGGAAGAGTTAGTTAGCCTATAACAGACACAACTAACTTGAACAGTGCTAACTAACTATGTTACAAGCTAACAAAACTCATAACTAATGCTATGCTCCAATACGCTCCCGAGAAACCAAACTACGATCAGTCCCAAGTGACAACTTATGACAGAGCATCTGAAAACGAGCAGCTGAGAGTGGTTTGGTAAAAACATATGCTAACTGATCTTCACTTGGGACAAAACGAACATCAATCTTACCAGAATGCACCTTTTCCCGTACAAAATGAACATCAATTTCAATATGCTTTGTGCGGGAATGAAAAACAGGATTTTGGGCTAAGGAAGTGGCACCAACATTGTCTAACCATAGAATGGAATGATAAAAAATACTAAAGCCAAGTTCTGAAAATAGAGATTTCAACCAAATCAAATCGGTGGTGGCTGCAGCAAGAGCTTTATACTCTGACTCAGTGGTACTACGGGCCATAACAGTTTGCTTCTTAGAGCGCCATACAATAGGATAGCGATCCAGGAAAATACAAAAGCCATTATTTGAACGACGGTCATCCAAAGAACTTGCCCAATCTGCATCTGAAAACCCCTCAATAGTGAACCTTGAACTGGAGTGAAGTGTATACCATGAGTGATAGTGCCCTGCAAGTACCACAAAACCCTCTTGTAAGCAGTCCAATGATTCTCAGTGGGAGAATGGAGGAATTGGCTGAGTTTATTCACAACAAACACAATGTCTGGCCTGGTTAAGGTTAGATATTGAGGAGCACCCACAGTGCTTCTAAAAATAGTAGCATCCTAAAGTTGAGGACTATCATCAAGTTTAAGTTTGATGCTTGAACAATAAGGAGTAGAGATAGGCTTGCAACCAGTCATAGAAGTTTTCTTAAGAAGATCAGAAATGTATTTGGCTTGATTAAGAAAAATACCTTTAGAAGTTTTGTGTGCCTGAAGTCCAAGAAAGTAGCACATAGCCCCAAGATTCTTGAGAGAAAACTTAGCATGCATATCAGTGATAGGCTTCTGAATAAGATCACTATCAGTACTAGTTATGAGAATGTCCTCAACATATATTTTCGCCAAAAATATTTTAGATCTCTATACTGCAAGTGTATAATGTTGTTTATAGAATAATGGCACATAATCTCAACATATTTCTTCAATATTAAATCCAATATAATTAAAGTTTAACAAAACCAATTCAGGCAATTATATGAGTTCAATTCCTAAGTTAGTCTATTCTCCCTCCTGGGCGGCGCATAAATAGTAGATTAATAGCAATTATAGGCCTCCCAACTCGATACAACTATTATTAACTCCGAAAAGATCTATGAATTGAATGACTCCCCAAAAACAGTTGTAGGTATTCCGACTCAATAAACCAATTTATGTCTGAATTCAATTTCCGTCTTTGTTAAAACTCCTCTTCCCAATTTCGTACTAACAAATATGACATGATAATTATTGGCCAAATAAAAAGCAATTAAGAATAAGCACTCAAATTCATAAATAGAACACATGAATCATTTAAGAAAACAATTAATCAATATTTAACATGAATCTACAATTTTGATTATGCCTCTATGATCCGAAAGATTAGCCAAACATTGATAACAAATTCATAGACAAACTTGAAATCAACATTGTGATATCGTTTAAGCACAGGCAAGAGATCTAAACTAAGAAAGAAAACCCCTTCTTGTCAGGATGGATTCTCCTTCCAAGTCTTCGAAGCTCTTGTGCTTCCGTAGATGCGAAAGACCTGTGGTGTTCTTCGCGACCTAGCCCTCATCTCTCAGAAGACCTTTGATCTTGTGTTCATGTGAACTTTGGTATGTTGTATGGTGTATGAATGAATGATTTTTCGTGCAAGCTTTGGGTCCCTTTTATAGATGCATAGAGAGATCACTTGTAGAGTTTGAGTGGGAAAAGGACACAAAAATCAGAAACAGTGCATCACACGGCCCGACCGTGTAGCTTCACATGGCCGTGTGACTTTCACAAAACCACTCCACACGCCTATGTGGCTCTTACACGGTCCGGCCATGCACCTTGTTTCGTCCCCTAATTCTTCCCAACTTCACACAGACATGTCTTCATCGCACGGGCAAGTCACACGGCCGTGTGGTCCCACACGGTCCGGCCGTGTGATGTGTTTTTTCTAGTTTCTACACCTTTTCGATCTTCTCTTTGCACTTGTCAATCCTATTCATGCCTTTCGACTGATATTTCCTCGATCAAGCTTCGTTTCCTATAAAAAGTTACAAGAATATGCAGTATCATGCACTTCTAAAGAAACCAAGTAAAAACACACTAAAAATACATGCAAATGTATTAATTATATACTATTTTAAACCACCCTAAATGCACGTATATTTTACAAGTATCAAAATCCCCCAAACTTAAAGCATTGCTCGTCCTCGAGCAAATTAAGAAAAATAATCTCAAGGGGTACAAAGAACACACAAGAATAATATAAACATTTAATCTCATCTGACTTCATATTTAAGTAAACCATGCAATTCATTATCAAGAAGTCATCTTTCATAAGTTCGGCATAATTAATACTCTCTCGGGTACTTGACATCGCGACTCACAAGTAGTAGTAGTGTATCACTCAACTCTCAAATTGTATGGTATGTGTTTACGCTCAAAATCAATTTAATGAATGTACAACTGCCATAGGCTTGCAAAATGTTTGACATCTCTACCACTTTTGTGTGCACAATTTAAAGCAAAAGGGACTTCATTCAGTTGTAATGTAGGCTCTTTAGTGAGGGTAGGGAAAATTTGGATTAAGTTACTTGACTTGAGCAAATAGAATTTAAGTACACAGACTTGCAACTCACCAACCCAATTTTGATCATAAAACTCATTCTTTCAAGATATGTTCTTTTTCAACTCAATTCCACCATTTTTTCTCTTTTTTTCATTCTTAGGCCTTTTTCCTTTAGCCTCAAGCTCTCAATTTTTCACAATTTTCAGAATTTTTCTTTTCTTTTCTTTGCTTTGGCTCGATTTTTCTCTCTTTTTCAGAGATTTTTTTTCTTTTTCGAGCTTCATTATCTTCTTTATTCACCTAGATACTGCTCATCCCTCTTTCTTTTGCCAACTTCCTCTCTTTTTTCATAAATTTTCACCACATCTCCCCCAAACTTGTTCATTTTCTATAAGCTCAAGAAATTTCAGGAAAAAATTATTTTTCAATTTTAAAGATCAATGTGGCTAACAAAAAAAAAGTTTTGGCTCAAAATTTGCTAACTAGGGAATCGTGAGTTCATAGGGAGGCTTTTTAGGCTAAATAGGCTAAAACAAAGATGGTTTTAAATCATTTTCAAAAATTGCACACACACATGGCTTCAATGAAGATATACCAGAGCAAGTTCTAGAGTTCTATCAATCATGAATGACACGCTCAAGAAAACAAATAAGCTGCATAAGATAAAGCATTTTAAGGCACAAAAGCTCACAGGCTTATTTTTCGCCACATGCTCAAATACCCAATTTTCTTAACTATTGCCAAACAAATAAATGATATTTTCTCAGCCTATTCATCACATTATTCACAAAAATATGTCATCTCATAAAATTAAATGCTCATAGTAAAAATCATACGGAAGCCTGGACTATTTTCAAAATCTTGATTAAAAATCACACCCAAAAGCAATTAAAAGTGCTAAAGCTATAAACGTGCTAAAAATAAAATGGCTTATGGGGTGGAGGAGCATGAGGATTTTGATAAGGATAGTTTTTGCAGGGAAATAACTGGGAAACGAATCTACACACCGAGTAACTCGAAGGCATCTAGCATTCAAAACCCCGTATTCGTCTATGTACAAATAGCATTAGCAGAAACAATTTTTGTGAGGGAGGAAGGTAAAGGGGCTTGCAGGTAGATGAATTGTTTATTATTTGGTGTATGGCGTCAGGGACGGAGGTTGTGCCAAACGCCGGGGCTATGATAGCCCGTCAATTTGATAGGGTGAGAAAATCTGATAGGAGAGGAATTTGTATTTGGGGGATGATTACTCCTATAGCTGAATACTTTAATGTTAGCTTTGAAGGGTATGCGGAGGCCGCATGGCCTAAACTGATTGATTTGACTGTTTTATCTGCTATAAAAATGATTCAATTCGATGGGTGTGATTACTGGCTAAATCAGGCAGATAGAACAAAAGTTAGGCTACATCTATAAGAAATAAGGGTAATTGGTTACTAAGAGGTGAACAAGGGGCTGCTGCTCAAGAAGAGCAAGATGAGCCTATGAGGGATGCGCTGGACTCCTCTATACAAGGGGGTAACCGGCCATTTAGCATGAGTGATATGCTAGAAAGGGTGGAAGCCGACGTGGGCAAGTTGATAAATGACACATATTAGTTGATGGCGACATTTGGTGAGTACCACACAGAGTACTTACAACGGTTCGATGCTATCACCCAGCAGCAACAGTACATGTACGAGATGATGTCTCGTATGGATCAGTGGCATATTTCTCAAGGCCACTACCCTCCACCTCCACCACCACAGTGATCCATGTAAGTGTTTGATAAATGTTTTTATCATGATTTTGATGATTTTTTTAAAGTATTTTTACACCAAAACAATGTTTAAAAATGTTGTCCAAATACTCCCAATCGATTTAAAATATTTTTACTAATTTTTTTTGGAGTACTTTTTGAAGTTTATTTTCGATATAAATTGGACAACACTTTCGTCTCATGTTGGACCGGTCGCCCTATAGGGTAACCCGTACCTAAAGATGTGTGTTGAAACAGAAAATGGGACTGAAGAAAAAAAGAGGAGGTCACCCGATCGACCTGGGGGTCGACCGGTGTGGTCGACCGGTCGACGACTGGGGATGCCTGCAAATTCCCTGTATTAGTTTATCAAGAGGGCGACCGGTCTAACATAGGGTCGAATTGGTCGAACCCTATGTGGATCGGTTGCCCTATGTTAAAATTCAGTGTATTCAATATTTTCTCATTTCTACAAGACCGATCGCCCTACCGTTTTGACAAAGAAAATTCTAGCCATTGACAAAGAAACATATTTTCCTTAATTTGTGGGATTGATTTCTAATGACTATATTCTTGATTTTAATTGTATTTTCAGAGATTTCCAATCCCCAAGATGAGCCTATCCATGATCAATCATCTTCTACAAATAGAGGAAGTTTCGGAGCAACAAGATAACCAATTGAGATACAACACAACAAGATACACTCAAGTAAATACTTGTTCTTTCATTTTCATTATTCTTGTTGTAATAGCCTAAGGTCTTACACTTTCACATCTTGAGGTCTAGGCTTATTTCTTGATTACACTTGCACTCAAAATTGTATTATTCATTATCGAGTTGTAATCTTGAATTTGTGGTCATCATTCAACACAAGATATCCTCGTGATTGTTCTTGTGGTAAGAACACACATGGGTAATCTAGGTGTTAGGAGCAAGAAGATTGTGGAAATCTTCTTATTGAAGAGTTTGGTGCTCTTTGAGGTATTGAAGAATTTGGTGTTCTTCAAGGTTGAAAATTGTGGTAATCTTCACAAGGTGCCGTTGAAGATTGTGGTAATCTTCAAGGGAGAATGTGGTAATCTTCAAAGAGGTGTTGTAAGGTGATGTTGTATTAATTGTGGTAATTAATAAAATCTTTTTTCTTTTTGAAATCCATCCTGGAGATACTGGGGTGGTAGAGGATTAGGCCCTAGGTGGGTTGAACCTCTATAAATCGATGCGTGTTGTTTACTTCCTGCACCTTCATTCTTGTCTTGGCTTGTTTGATTCGAAAAGGAGGGCATAATCGAGAAAATGGAGATAATCTATTCATCCCCCTCTAGATTATCGTAGACGCTTGGACTAACAAGTGGTATCAGAGCCAAAATCTTTTACAAGCTCGTTCCACATCGGGAGTAAAGAGGAACAATCATTGGCTACAAATGAAGTCTACCTTATCGGCGCCTCCACCAACAAGCCACCACTATTTGATTCCAAAAATTATACATTTTGGAAAGAAAGAATGGAATGATATTTACAAAGTTGCGGGTTCAATATTTGGAACACGGTTATTAATGGAGAATCCATCCCGATGAAAGACGGACCTTACACCTCCAAAGTCCTCAAAGAGCTCAATGATGAAGACAAGAAAATCCTCTCTTTAATAGGTAAAGTGCTTAATATTATTTATTGTACAATTACCACTTCGGAATATGATCATATTGTAGGAATTCGATCGGCATATGAAGTATGGAGAAAACTAGAAGCTACCTATGAAATATATGCAAATGAAAGGAGCCATTCAGAAGCATCTACCTCTCAAATGGATACAAATCCAACAACATGGGATGAGCTTCTCACAACTTTCCGATGATGAATAAGTTGAACAATGTCTTATGGGCATTAACGAAGATAATGAGGTACGCTCTAACTCGTCTACCTCTTTTAGTAATAATTTGCATGATTTTGCAAAATGATTTTGATGAGCTTCAAAATGAATTCCAAAGCTTGCTTGTTAAATACAAAAATTTGAAAAAGGAATTCAATATTTTGAAAAATGATAAGGATAGCTTATTTACTTCCTATGAATCACTTTCATGTGCTCATACTACCACACTTGATAAGGTTAGAAACCTTGAAAAGGAAAATAGTACTCTTGTTGAGGATATTAATTGCATGAAAAAGGATTTATTAAAATTCAACTTGAGTACTGATAAAATGACCAAAATTGTTGTTAGTTGTGATAATTTGAAACTAGGACTTGATCATAAGCCTAATGTTGTTAATCATATGTAAAAGAATCAAGTCTCTATGCATGTTGGTCATTATGCTCCTAAAATTATTACTTGCTTCTATTGTGGTAAAAAGGGTCATACGGTAAATACTTGTCGAGCTAGAAATAGTTCTAATTATTATTGGAGACCTAAAAGTCTCAAAGGTAATCCCAAAGGACCCAAACACTTGAGGGTACCATAAAACAATATCATATTAGGTACCCAGCGGAATAACAATCAAAGAAAATTCATACCGCCAAGAAGACATCAAATGCCCATACCATTTGATCAAAGAAGAAGACATCACCACAATGAATTTCTAAGAGGAAGATACTACCAACAAAGGGAAAGACATAATCCGTGGAAATGGCGAAATTGGTAAACTGTATCTCCTTATTTAAATACGCATAATAATGTATGCTTGCATTTTTGTTTTAATTGTCAAAATGATTTTTCAAAATATTTTTTTTAAATAATGTCTTCAATATATTGTTTTTAAATATTTTGAAAAGAAGACTTTGTATGATGCTTGTGTATTTACTATGTCTTGTGTGTTTTATCATCTCTTATGATTTTTTATAGCATAATATATTTGTGACATCTCTTTGCTTTAGCCTACACTTGTATAACTATGTTTTGTGCAAGATTTGTTTAAGAATTGTGTAGGATATATATATCTTCATCAATGGTTATCTACTCATAAATTGTCAAGAGTTTTATAAACTATCGAGGTATGTTCACTCGTATTCTTATTGCTCGATATTCTTCTTACCACTTGCCTTTGTGCTTGCTTTCCAAAGCTATTTCTAAATATCTCATATAAGTGCCATTAAAAGGATTTTTCGATTTTTTAAAAGGCACTATTCTCAAAATCTTATTTTATCCGAGTCTCCTAAATTTCTTGGCTAGTACTTATTGGATTTAGTCTATGTTTGCATTTCTGCACATTTTTTAAACCTTTGGGGTGAAAAAATATTTTTTTGGATGACTTTGGAAAATTGCACTTGGGGACCGGTCAAAATAAGGGGGTCGACCGATCGCCCTATATAGCGACCGGTCGAACATCCCCTGGACCGGTCTGCATGGTTAATTTTTTGGTACAAATTCTTTCTGTACTCGACATTTCAGCAGAACACAAAAAACACCCCAAACCCTTGCGCAATTTCTTCTTCCTTTTTCTCTAGAAATCTTATTTCTTCATCAAATCTTTCAATTGTTGGTGCTAATCTCCTCTATTTTGCAAGAATCGTAAATCTATGGCACCTCCAAGAGATTCTATCGGCCGTAATCCAAACCCAAAGCGTAGAAGAACCGAAGGGGGAACATAGAATACTCGCCAAGAAGAGGCCAAGCTATGAGAAATTAGAGCTACCCACAAGAGTGTGGCTCAAGAACACGGTGAGAATCAAAATCCCCAACTCATCCGGGCCCAAATTGCCGAGCTCCGCGGCACTATCTCCCTCGACAATTCTTGTTGGGCCAAGAGTAAGAAATCTCTTATTTCTCAAGCTCCCCATCCCGCAAATGTGTTTAATTTTGTCAATAAATATGCTTAGTATTATTCTGATAATTTGGACTTCAGCAATAAATCGATTAGCCGAACTAAGACATATTGGTTTGGCACTTTTTCTGGAGAATATCCTACTATTAAGGAATTTTTTGAGCATCAAGGATGGATGTATTTATGGGAACATCCGTTTGTTATGTATGATGATGATGTGATATTACATTTTTATTCAAATTTATGGATTGAATATGATGATCAAAGAAAGCCCATGGCTATGAATTCGTTTGTTAAAGGTCGTCACTTTAGGTGGACTTCCAATGATATATGTCGGTTGTTGCACGTTCGGGAAGGAAGTTGAGACTACTTTGGTTGTACTCGTTGGAATGATGAAGTGTTTGGTGTCTCTTTGGAAGCAATTAAGACTTATTTGGGTGTGTGGCCGAATTATACGTTATTGTCTATGACTCTTGAGCATCGCATTACTTCTACAATTGTAGCTTATTGCATTTGTAGAAAATCTGTGAAATTGCCGAGCAATATGGATTTCTTCTTGACATACAAAATCGCAAAAAGGAAATTGCTTATTTTGGTGCAATTTTAACTCAATGCGTCATTGAGTCTATCACACAGGGGAACAAGAAGTTTGCTATGGGGAATTGGATTTGCAAACTTCTCTTACACTCAGGTTTACCGTCATCGGAATTTAATTCGGAGGTTATTCAAGATGACTTTGATATCGATAATATACTACAAATTATTCGAATGCGTAAAAATATATCAATTCGCCCTACAAAGACGGCAAGAGGGAGACACCATGGTTCTTCATCCCAAAATCCTAATGATATCTTTGATGACGAGGAAGCCGAAAGATTGGCTTCGGGTGAAGGACAAGGCAATCCGGAGGGTAATATCGGTCCCCAAACTTCTCAGGAATATTTTCAAGCCCAACTCGACGAACAAAGGCTCTACCATGATGCTCGTTATGAGGCGTCAAGCCAAGAAAACTCTAAGTTAAAGAAGTCGGTTGGAAAGTTGAAGAAGTTCATCAAAGACCTCCTCCCCACCGCTTGCTTCTCTTCCGATGAAGTGTGACGCCTTGTTATTCTATTTTGCTTTATTTTCATGTTTTTTTTAATGTATTATCTTGACAATACTTCTCTCATTTTGCTAATGTTATTTGGTTGTTTGATTTTCTAAGGGAAAGAACTAGCAAGAGTGCTAGTAGCAAATGATTGCATATGGTACATTTTGACTATGGTATTGTTGGAGTATTTGATGGTAAAAATACTTCTTAATTTTTGCATGTTGGCATTGGTGTATAATTGATGTCTAGATTGACTATTTTGCTAAAATAGTATGATGTTGATGAAGCACTTGATGGTAAAAGTTCTTAACTAATTTTTTGCTTGGTGGCATTTGTAATGTCTTTCTTATATTGCTTATCTTCTTAGTTGGATAGATTTATTTCTATTGGGTTGAACCCTTGAGAAAGTTGTCTTAATGTTGATGAGCATGTTTATATATGATTGTTGTTGAATTTTTTGGGCATTATTACATTTACAAGAGCTATATACATCTTCTCTATTATTTGATGCCCACTAAGTGTTTGATAAAATGTTTCAAAGAAAATTTCATCAATTACATGTTTCTCTCATTTTTAAAAGTCCTATATATTTATAGAGATCATGTTTTGCTAGTAATATGAGCTTTTGAAAATCTAATCATAGATTTTTCCCTTTTTATTTGGAATTTAAACTTCAATGTTCAAAATGCTCGATAAATCGATTAAATTGCGCACTTTGATATGATAATATGATGTTTTTATCGTGCTAACATTCTTTTTGGTGATTCCAATGGGGGATAAACAGGTAATAAGCTCATTAGCTCAAAGAAGCTAAAATAAGCTCACGAAAGAAGCTATAAGCTATGGCTCTTTAAAGCCAAAAGCTATGGATATAAACTAGTCCATTGGATATATCTTGGACTTGTGATACTTGTTTAATGGTTGTTTTTGACAGAGGGAGCTTTTAAGCTCGTGATTTTTTTTGGTTACATTGTAAAAGCTGAGCTTAGCTTTTGTATGGTTGCTACTTTACTTATCTTGATGTGCATATTGATAGGGGGAGCTTTTGAAATATGTTTCTTGAAAATCTTTACTCCCTTTCTTGAGGCTATATTATGAAAATTTGTTGCTTCAAACGGCTAGTTATTTTTTGACCGAAAAATTCGTTTTGTTTTCAAAATCGACCTTCTTATATATCTCAAAATTATTTTGGTTTGTAATCATCAAAAAGGGGGAGATTGTTTGATAAATGTTTTTATCATGATTTAAATGATTTTGTTTTTAAAGTGTTTTTACACCAAAACAATGTTTCAAAATGTTGTCCAAATACTCCCGATTAATTTTAAATATTTTTACTGTTTTTTTCGGAGTACTTTTCGAAGTTTATTTTCGATATAAATTGGACAACACTTCTGTCTCGTGTTGGACCGGTCGCCCTATATGGTAACCCGTACCTGAAGATGTGTGTTGAAACAGAAAACGGGACTGAAGAAAAAAAAGAGAGGGTCGACCGGTCGACTCCCCAGTCGGCAAACCTGTGTCGACCGGTGCTTGGGATGCTTGCAAACTCCCTGTATTGGTTTTTCAAGAGGGCAACCGGTCTAACATAGGGTCGACTGGTCAAACCCTATGTGGACCCGTCGCCCTATGTTAAAATTCAGTGTTTTAAATATTTTCTCATTTCTACGCGACCGGTTGCCCTACCGTTTTGAGAACAAAGTTCTAGCCAGTGTTGAAGTTCCTTTAAGGTCCCACAAAGTTTGCTTCTTCTTCAACAACAACAGAATCTCTTGGAGTCACTTGCTGCATCCGCATCCAGTTTCATATTTAGCACGGATACATGTTCTGTGAGCATGGCAACTTTCTCATTTGAACTTCTGCCACACGTCGGACAGTAGATCTCTCGGATGGCCATTGGTAGCTATTATTCGCCATCTCCTCTAAAATTTCTAGTGCCTTCTCTGGATATTTCCCTAGCAGTGCACCCCCAGATGCAAAATCTATAATTGTTCGCGTGTTCCCACTCAAACCATTATAGAAATACTGGACCTGTTGGTAGTCGGGATATCCATGTTGAGGGCATTTCCTTAGCAATTCCTGGAATCTATCCCATGCCTCACATAGTGGCTCTGAATCTAACTACCTAAACTGGGCGATTTCAGATTTCAATTGCAGTGTTTTACTAGGGGGAAAGTATTGGGCTAGAAACCGCTGACTTAGTTCAGCCCAATCTGCTTCTAGTGGTGTTAGAGAGCATAACCATCCTTAGCCTTATCGCATAGAGAAAATGGGAAAGGGCGGTGTTGGGAATTTATTGCTTAGATTTTGATGAATGCCATGTAAAACTTAGACTAGAAAGTTGGCACCCCATTTTCCTTGTAATTTGCATTGTAATAGATAGGGCTGTACGAGCTGAGTCAAGTCAGCTATGCCTGGATATGCAAGAAGTCAACTGAAGACTAAAATGAAGACTCCGCTGTAAAGCAGCTGAGTATGGCAAGAAGGAGAAGTCAAGAACTCAACTAAAGGAGTATCAGCTGGGATACAGCTGTGAGAAGTGTCAAGTCAACTCAAGATAACCAAGTCTCAAGTTGAAGTAACAGATGAGTCTCTCAATCATTGGAGCAGACTCAAGTCACCTGGGGGGGAAAAGCGGTCAAGTCAAGACAATCGAAAAGAATCCGTTGCCTGAAGTCAAGAATATTACCTAAACAAGTAATACTTCCATGTTGCCATGTCTTAAAGTGCTCATCCCTTAAACGTGCAAAAGGAATAAACCAATGGGAAGCACTGCACCTTGTGTCAGACTATGAAAAGCTGAATGTTCATTTAATATGAGGAAATGTCAATAGCAAGGACTGCAACAAGACAAGCCAACGACCACTAGTGTCTTTTGAAAATCAGTCTATCTCTTCAACGGGCAGATTTTTGAAAGTTCACTATAAAAGGCTGAGGAATCACTTTGAGAGAGGGTTACCTGAACCACAAACATTCAAGCTATCATTTGAACTATAACCTGCAAAATATTCTCAAGTTATTCAAGCAAATCCTCAAGCCAAAATTTCGAAGGAAATCGATCCAACACCAAGCTGTGAGGGAAAGACACCTTCAAACTGTTGAAGAGGAAAGTTTTGAAGAATCAAAAGGGGTCTACATTCCAAGGAGGATTGTAGAAAGGTTCAAGGTCGAACCAGTCTCAAGAAGCTTGAGCAAGTTAGCTGAAGTAGCAAGGCAGCCGCCCTGTGAAGAAGCTGAGTCGGACGAGAAGCCAGCTGTGTGACCAAGGCATCTCCAGACTGAGTCCCAAAGGATCAAGTCAGTTGTGTGATCAAGACTTGTATCTAGACTGATAACCACTATGTACTCTGATCAATATTTAGTTGATTCCTACAGGAGTTGGAGAAGAGAGGAGTAGAAGAATTACCCCATCTTCGAACCTCTATAAAAATTATTGTGTCATTTACATTTCAGCATTTACTTTCTGTATAACATATTATATCTGCTGTTAATTTGCTATCCAATTGATAATTAACAAAGTGCTAAAACCATGTGTTAAAACAAACTTAAACCAAATTCAAGGGTGTTAAGTCTTCCGCTGAAAATCTTATCATAGCCAAGTTAAGGTTTAGACTAAATAGCTGAGTTATTCTATCAACAGTTCAATCGAGTCTGTTGAGTGGCTAACTTTGTTGGTTAACTAACTTAGTTGTCCATCAAGGACTTAGCTGTGTATCTAACTCTGTATTATTTTAAAAGGACTAAAATCAAAAAGTTGGTAAGGTTTATTCAACCCCCCCTTCCAAACCTTACTCACACCCCTTGGGACCTACAGGCGGCATCCAATGATATCCTTAGAAACACCATTCATCTTAACTGTGTCGCAGATTTCTAAAAATTGTGCCAGATGCGCATTTGGATCCTCAACGGTTCTGTCCCCAAATTGATTTTGTGACACCATCTGGATCAATGCAGGTTTTAGTTCAAAGTTGTTTGCATTGATCGGTAGATGGGCCACACCCCCATAAGTTTGACTTACCTCCTACTGGAAATAGTCCCTAACTGCCCTTCTTGTGGGCCTTTCCACTATCCAGTCCTGTGCATCTGCCCCTGGTGGGCGCTCCTCATTGATTTTGTTATTCGCGGTATTCTGATTAGTCCCCTCCGCCATTGCTTTAGACCTTTTCCTTAGTTACTTTGTTGTTTTCTCGATTTCCAAATCAATAGGTATTGGTTGGGTAGATCTGGAACGCGTGATCATGCACTATCTGTACTTAACAAAAACAATGTTAGTACCGAAAAAATAAAAAAAAAAAAAAATTCAAAAAATAAAATAAAAATATATTTACAAAAAATGCTTCAATTAAAATTGAACTACTTATTACTATATCTAAGTAGAATCCAACGATCCCCGGCAACGGCGCCAAAAACTGGTTCGCCAAAAATATTTTGGAACTCTATACTATAAGTGTACAGTGTAGTTTATATGATAACATATCTAAGGATTGACTATGAAACACTTAGGCTATAATAACATCGCATTCCAATTTTATTGAAGCGACCGAATCTCAAGTTGTTTTAGAGAAATCAAAAATTAAAGAAAAATAAATAAATTTGTGAACCCCACAAGTATTTGAACAACAACGGAAGCAACCTTAGGCACATAATCTCAACATATTTCTTCAATATTAAATCTAAATTTTAACAAAACCAATTCATGTAATTATATGAGTTCAATTCCTAAGTTAGTCTATTCCCCCTCCCGGGCGGCGCATAAACAATAGATTAATAACAATTGTAGGTCTCCCGACTCAATACAACTATTATTAACTCCCAAAAGATCTATGAAGTGAATGACTCCCCACAAATAGTTGTAGGTCTCCGGCTCGATACACCCATTTATGTCTAAATTCGATTTCCATCTTTGTTAGAACTCCTCTTTCGAATTTCGGACTAACAAATATGACATGCTAATTATTGGCCAAATAAAAATCAATTAAGAATAAGCACTCGAATTCATAAATAGAACACATGAATCAATTTAGAAAATAATTAATCAAGATTTAACATAAATCCACAGTTTTGATTAAGCCCCTATGATCCGAAAAATTAGCCAAACATTGATAACAAATTCATAGACAAACTTGAAATCAACATTGTGACATAGTTTAAGCATATATAAGAGATCTAAACTAAGAAAGAAAACCCCTTCTGGTCAGGATGGATTCTCCTTCCAAGCCTTCGAAGCTCTTGTGCTTCCGTAGATGCGAAAGGCTTGTGGTGTTCTTCGCGACCTAGCCCTCCTCTCTTAGAAAACCTTTGATCTTGTGTTCCTGTGAAATTTGGTGTGTTGTATGGTGTATGAATGAATGATTTTACGTGCAAGCCTTGGGTCCCTTTTATAGATGCATGGAGAGATTATTTGTAGAGTTTGAGTGGAAAAAGGACACAAAAATCCGAAACAGTGCATCACAAGGCCCGACCATGTAGCTTCACATGGTCGTGTGACTATCACACAACCACTCCACACGCCAGTATGGCTCTCACACAGTCCGGCCATGCGGCTTATTTTCGTCCCTTATTTCTTCCCAACTTCACATGGACATGTCGTCATTGCACGGGCAAGTCACACGGCCTTGTGGTCCCACACGACTGTGTAGTCCCACACGGTCCAGCTGTGTGATGTGGTTTTGTCCAGTTTCTTTGTCTTTTTGATCTTCTCTTTGCACTCGTCAATCCTATCCGGGCTTTTCAACTGATATTTCTTCGATTAAACTCCGTTTCCTATAAAAACAAACTAAATATACATGCAAATGTATCAATTATATACCATTTTAAGCCCCTAAATGCACATATATTTTACAAGTATCAATATACAAGAACCAGTAAAATGACAAAATCCTTCCTGAATATGAACAAAGAGCTATCTAAGGTTGAATCTGTGAAACCAATGGATAAAAGAAAACCCTTGAGCTTATCATCCCAGGCCTAGGGGCTTATTTGAGACCATACAATGCCTGAGTGAATTTGCAAACATGTGTTGGTCTAGCATTATCCACATATTCCCACTGGTTGAGTCATAAAGACAGAGTGATGAAGATCACTATTGAGGAAGGCATTGTTAACATCTACCTGTTGTATAGGCCAACCAAAAGTGAGCGCCAATGTAAACACTATTCGAATTGTAACAGGTTTGACAACAATGCTGAAAGTATCACAATATTTCACACCAGCTGATTGTTGAAATCCTTTGCAACAAGCCTAGTCTTATACTTATCTAGATTGCCATTTGTTTTATATTTCACCTTAAACACCCATTTGTGATCCACCACAGACATGGAGTCATTATAGGGAACCAACTCCCAAGTCTTATTTCTAACAAGAGCATCAAATTCCTTATCCATGGCAGCTTTCCACCTAGGCTCAGTCAATGCTTGTTGTATATTAAGTGTTTCCAAAAGAAAAGAAACATAAGATAAATAGATTTTGGGTTTAGAAACACCAGCCTTGGACCTAGTGACCATAGGGTGATATGAGGAAGTAGGAAGAGTAGGGGATGGAGATGAAGTGTTTGTGGAATAGGTAGAGGATGAGGGGACTAAGAAGGGGGAGATAAGGGAGGAATAACTGGAGATGGTGTTGGGAAATTAACTGTTTAGATTTTGATGAATGCCATGTAAAACTTAGACTAGAAAGTTGGCACCCCATTTTCTTTGTAATTTGCATTGTAATAGATAGGGTTGTTCGAGCTGAGTTAAGTCAGCTATGCTTAAATATGCAAGAAGTCAACTGGAAACTAGAATGAAGACTCCGTTGTGAAGCAGCTAAGTATGGCAAGGAAGAGAAGACAAGAACCCGACTGGAGAAGTATCAACTGAGATGCAGCTGTGTGAAGTGTCAGTCAAGTTAACCCAAGATAGCCAAGTATCAAGTTGAAGTGACAGATGAGTCATCCAATGATTGGGAGCTGACTCGAAGTCATCTGGGGAAGTCAAGGAACTGCAGTCAAGTCAAGGCAACTGAAAAGGATCCGTTGCATGGAAGTCAAGAAAGTTACTTAAATAAGTAATACTTCCATGTTGCAATATTCTAAAGTGCTCGATCCCGAGGAAGCGTGCAAAAGGAATAAAACCAATGGGAAGCACCTTTTTGTGTGAGAACTCGAAAAAGTCAAGGATCATTTAATACGAGGAAATATCAACTTCAAGGACTGCAACAATATAAGCCAATGACCACAAGTGTCTTTTGAAAATTAGCTTATCTCTTCAACGGGCAGATTTTCAAAAGAACACTATAAAAGGCAGAGGAATCAATTGGAGAAAAGGATATCTTGACTATCTAAACCACGAACATTCAAGCTATCATTTGAGTTGTAACCTACAGAAAAATTCTGAAATCATTCAAGCTTAATCCTCAAGCCAAAACTTCGAAGCAAATCAATCCAACACTTACCTGTGGAGGAAAGACGACTTTAATCAGTTGAAGAGGAAACATTTGAAGAATCAAAGGGGTCTACATTCCACAGAGGATTGTAGAAAGGTTCAAGGTCGAACCAGTCTCAAGCTATTGGAGGGCTTCGTGATCAAATCCAAGAAACTTGAGCAAGTCAGCTGTAGTAGCAGGCAGCTGCCCTGTGAAGAAGATGAGTCGGACGAGAAGCGGTGTGTGACCAAGGCATCTCGACCGAGTCCCAAAGGATCAAGTCATTTGTGTGATCAAGACTTGCATCGGGTGATAACCGCTTTGTACTCGATCAATACTTAGTGGATTCCTCCGGGAGTTGGAGAAGAGAGGATTAGAAGAATTACCCCATCTTGAACCTCTATAAAATTTATTGTGTCATTTACATTTCAAAGACTTAAATTCTACACATTATTTTATATCTATTTGATAAATTTGCTATCAATTGACTTTTAACAAAGTGCTAAAACCAAGTGTTAAAACAAATTTAAACCAAATTCAAGGGTGTTAAGTCTTCCGTGAAAACATATCACGAGTTGAGTTAAGCTATAGACTAAGCGGTGAGTTATTCTATCGACAGCTCAGTCGAGTCTGTTGAGTGGCTAACTCTGCTGGTTAACCAACTTAGCTGTCCATCTAGGACTTAGCTGTGAAGAATTAACTCTGAACTATTTTAAAAAGGACTAAATCGAAAAGTTGGTAAGGTTTATTCAACCCCCCCTTCTAAACCTTACACTCACACCCCTTGGGACCTACAAGTGGTATCAGAGCGGTTGGTTCATTGAGCCTTCCGCACTGGTTACTGAACTAGATCTCCAATCTTTCAAAGAAGTTGTTAACACTTGTTCTTTCAAAATCCATTTTTAAAACAGCAAAGTTATTATCATGGAAGCAAATTTGACACGCATCCTTATGTTCACAATTGAGGAATTTGATGATTGGAAAATTCGTATGCAGGTTCATCTATCAGCATTACACGATGAAATGTGGATAGTAATAGAAGATGAGCCACTACAAATTTTAAAAGTGAACACAGCTGCAAGGAGAGCTGCTGCAGCTAAAGGAGAAGAGGATGTTGCTCCCAGACCAGCTATGGTTGAAAAACCCAGAGCTGAATGGACAAATGATGATAGAAAAAGATACAACCTAGACAATGTGGCCAAGGACATACTTTACAAGACTTTGGACAAAGCCATGTTCAACAAAGTCAAATCTTGCAAAACAACCAAAGAAATCTGGGATAAATTAACCTTAATTTGTGAAGGATCTGAGCAAATCAAGGAAAACAAATTATCTGTTGTTGTTCAAATTAACCTTAAAATGCTTGCAGGTGAAACAATGGATCAGCTGGATGCTAGATTCACTGAAATTACAAATGAACTCTCAGCACTTGGGAAAGAATACACACACAAGGAGATGTGTATGAAGATACTGAGGAGCCTCCCAGATGAGTGGGAAATGAAGACCATGGCTCTAAGACACTCGATGGATCTATCAAAAACATCCAATCATGAGCTATTCTCATACCTCAAAGCATATGAGTTTGAGCTGAGAAGAAAAGATCAAGAGGAGATAGTTGTGCCCAAAACAGCTGCACTCATAGTGAAGGAAGGGAAGAGAGCTGAAACCAAAGAAGTCATTGACCAGGAGGAAATTGCCTTGATGGTTAAAAGATTCAACAAGTTCTTCAACAAGAACTACAAAAGAAACAAAGGTGAATCCTCCAGAAGACATTCAGCTCCCTCTAAGTCAAGGGAAGATAGGCCACCAAAGAGAGTTGAGCATCAAAAGGTCAAATACCAAAGAGCTGACAATCCGAGAATGGAAAGAGCTGAACAAAAAGTTGAGGATCTATGCTGGAACTGCAGGCAACCAGGTCACTGCGCCATTGATTGTCCATATCCTGTTGTCAACAAATACGGGAATGAAGAGGAAATAAGAGTCTTCAGGGAAAGAAGACAAGAAAAGAAAAAGGCAATGTTGGTGCGAGAAGCTTGAGGCGAGCAAGCTAAAGGACACTGTGAGACTCGGAAAGTAGTGAAGGCGACTACTCAAGTGACTCGAAGAAGAAGCCTTGATCGTTTAATGGCCAAAGAACAAGACCAACGACCATGAAGATGAGGTACACTCTAACTCATCTCATTGATTCTAGTGATAGTGATTGTGACACACACTTCATCACCCACTGATCTTTATGATTCATTAGGCAAAATGATGAAAGACTTTGAGCACATTAAATCCTCACACTCACTGTTAAATGAGGAAAACGGCCCACTCAAAAGCCAAAACACACAAGCGACTAAGGAGCCGAGTACTCTAAGTCACATAGTGATGAGAACAAAGAGTCAAGGTGAAAATGCCAAACTAATAGCAGAGATAGCTGCTATAGAAAAGAGAGAAAATGATCTCAAAAATGTGATTGCTTCATTCACTAAGGCATCTAAATCATTGGATGACCTTATTTTGAGCCAAAGAGAATGTGGAGATAAGACAGGCTTATGATTTAATTCCTCTATGCTATATCAAGCTCCCAAAGTGATTTTGGAAAAAGGATCTTCAAGTAATGAAGCATCTCAAAATCCAAAACTCCAAATGGTGCACACACATTCATTCCAAAGCACAACCACAACAAAGCGCCTTGGTTATAAAGGAAAAGGAAAAACAGCCGAGTTGAGTATCTTTGAGAGGACATCTGAGAAGAGATCCAGCAGAATTCCTCAGCAAACTCCAAATAGGAAGTACTCTGTAAAGAAGAAACAGAGCTACCAAAAGCCCCAGAAGTTCTATAAAAGGAACACACGTGATGGAAATGGTAGAAACTACCCAAGTCAAGTGATTGGTACAATGTGAAAAAAAATCGCAAAGATCTATGGAATACAAGCCTAAATGGCAAAGGCACAGAACTCAAAGATAGGCCATTTCAAAGGCAACAAAGCTACTATCAGCACACATATGCACCCAAGCACTACACTCAGACATATCACAATTACCCAAAGAATGCAATTGCTAAAACACACACACAGGCATACAGACAAAAGAGACAGTTGTATGAACCTAAAGCCCCAAGCAATTTGCCAAAGTGAATTATGATTATGGCACGAGATAGATGGCAACCCCTTAGAGTCAAATCATTTGGCTATAGGTTGGTTGGATCATCTTCAAAGACACTAACCCCTTAGGACCAGGCAAGTATGGCTACCTAAAAACTAATTTCCTTGGTTGTAGGTTCAAAGAACGGTGAGTGCCAACGAACCCGGTACATGGATAGTGGGCACATTCCCGGACACATGACAAGAAACAAGAAAAATCTATCAAAATTCAAGGAGGTTAGAGGTGCAAAAGTTATATTTGGAGGGAATGAAGCTCGGGGGAGAAATAAGAGGCATTGGATCCATCAAGAAAAATGGATTAGAAATCACAGATATTGCATATGTTGAAGGACTCAACTTCAATCGCTAAGTATCATCAACTCGTGACAAGGGCTACAATGTTGGATTCGACATGGGTGTATGCCAAATCAAGGACATTGAATCTAATGAAGTAGTGCTACAAGAATGCGAACAATGAGAACATGTATGTGGTAGATTGGTCAATTGCTACTCCAAGCACTTGTCATTAGCAAAAGTACAACCGAATCAAGTTGGATGTGGCACAAGAAGTGAGTCACCTAAATTTCAAGACAATTAACAAGCTTGCAAGGAGTAATCTTGTAGAAGGACTTCCGGACTCGATTACAAGAAGGAAAGTGTGCGTGATGCATGCCGGATGGGTAAGCAAATCAAATCATCATTTAAAGAGAAGTCAAGCCCATCCTCAACAAGAATATTGCATCATATGGATCTATTTGGTCTGTTGAACCAAATATAAGTGGGAAGAAATACACTCTAGTAGTGGTGGATGATTATTCAAGATATACATGGACAATCTTCATGTGTAAAAGAAGGAAACTTTGCGAAGTTACCACGGTGATGAAAAGGGTTTAAAATGAGAAGAGTCAAACCATTATAAAGATAAGATCGATAGAGGAACTGAGTTTGTCAACGGAATAATAACTCAAGATCTTGTGTTGAAAATGGTATTACTCACGAATTATCTGCTGACAAGGACTCCACGGCGAGAATGGAGTTGCGAGAAAGAAGGAATAGAACTCTCAAGGAAGCGGCAAGGACCATGTTAGTGCGGGGTTACCCAAAAGATTTTGGTGAATTTATAAACATTGCATGCTATACTCAAAATAGATGCATGATAAACAGACAGCTGACAAAGACTCCCTATGAAATCTGGACAAGGAGAAAGCCAAATGTCGCATACTTTAAAATATTTGGTTGTAAATGATTCATCCACAACAATAGGAAGGATAATCTAAAGGCTTTTGATGCCAAAGCTGATGAAGGTATCTTCTTGGGATACTCGGTGAAAGCAAAGCCTATAAGTCTTTGAAAAAAAAAAAAAGGACTATGGTAATGAAGAGTCTATCCATGTGGTTTTTGATGAACCTAATGTAAATGGAGAAGACATTGAAGAGTCGGTGACCGATTTGAATCAATCCAATCGTGAGAAGAGTCCATATGTTGAAGTCGGAAAGTGGAATAATTAATCAAGGTGAAGATGAGATGGCTGAATCTCAAAGACAGCTGGAAAATCTGCAGCTAAGTGATGATGAGAGAGCTGCTCAAAATAACACAGCTGCAAGACGACTGAATCCAGCTAATTTACTTCAACCTGATGTGAGATGGCTGAGAGACCACCCACCAGAGCTAGTCATTGGAGATATAAGAGATGGTGTAAGAACCAGATCCAGAGCTCAACAAGAAGCAATGTTCACTTGCTTTATTTCCCAAATAGAACCAAAAGATGTGTCACAAGCATTGGATGACACACATTGGATTCAAGCAATGCAAGAAGAGCTGAATCAGTTTGAAAGGAACAAAGTATGGGAATTGGTTCAACGACCAACCCATCAAAATGTTATTGGCACAAAATGGGTTTTCAGAAACAAAATGAATGAAGAAGGTTCTGTGGTAAGAAACAAGGTAAGATTGGTAGCCAAAGGGTATTGCCAAGAAGAAGGAATAGATTTTGATGAAACCTTTGCCCCTGTTGCAAGATTAGAAGCAATAAGGATGTTTCTTGCCTATGTTGCACACAAGAACTTCATTGTATATCAAATGGATGTAAAAAGTGCATTCTTAAATGGATTATTGGAAGAAGAAGTCTATGTTGAACAACCTCCAGGATTTGAGCAGAAGACTCTTGGAGACAAGGTGTACAAGCTCAAGAAAGCTAGCTATGGATTGATATAGGCACCAAGAGCATGGTATGATTCATTATCTCAATTCCTAACAGATAATGGATTCACCAAAGGCAAAGTAGATAGAACACTCTTCAGAATTCAAGATGGAGAGAGTATACTGCTTGTTCAAATATATGTGGATGACATTATATTTGGATCTACAAACAAAGAGCTGTGTGACAAATTATCAAACCTCATGCAAGGCAAATTTGAGATGAGCATGATGGGAGAATTGACATTCTTTCTAGGACTTCAAGTTAAACAGCTGAAGGATAGAACCTTCATAAGTCAAACAAAATACACCAGAGATTTAATGAAGAAATTTGGTATGGAAGAGAAGTCTTACGTAAAAATACCAATGAACACATCATCAAAATGGATATGGATCGATGGCAAACCGTGGATCAAACAAGATCTGAGCACTCATTGGATGTTTGCTCTATCTCACAATAGCAAAGTAGGCCAAACATCACCTTTGCGGAGGTGTATGTGCAAGATTTCAATCTGCTCCAAAAGAAAGCCATATGACCGTGCGGCTAAGAGAATCAAGGTATTTGAAGGGATGCCAGGAAGTCGGCTTATGGTATCCAAAGGAAGGTGGATTCAAGCTAATTGGTTATTGATTCGACTATCTTTGGATGTAGAGTTGTGAGAAAAAAGTACTTTAGGTACATGTCAAATGCTTGGAAATATGTTAATTTCCTTGTTTAGCAAGAAGCAAAATTCAATAGCCACATCCACACGGTGAAGCGCAGAATACATAGCTGGGCATGTTGTTGTGCCAAGTCTTATGGATAAGACAAAGTGAGAGACTATGAAATTGAAGAAAAGGAAATTCCAATTATGTGTGATAACACAAGTGCAATTGCAATCACTCAAAATCCTGTGTTACACTCAAGAACAAAGCACATTGATGTCAGGTATCATTTTATAAGAGATCATGTTGAAAAGAAGGACATCACCTTGGAATATATCTCCATTTGATAACAATTGGTGACATATTTACAAAGCCATTATGTGAATCAAGATTTGAAGAACTCAAGCATGAGCTAGGGTTAATTGAGCTGAGTTAACAATCAGAAGACTTAAGGAGAAGAAATGAAACGATAGAAGATGAAAATGGAGCTAAGTTTGTAACTCAAACTAAGTAAATCGTCGATCGTAAAGTCAAGTTTGCATTGAGTTAGGTGCGGTGAGTACCCATGTGAAAAGAGAGAAGAAGAGTTGAATCAGCTAAGGAGTAAGCTGAGTCATTTATGAGCTAAGTGACAAAAACGCGATCGTTTTAATAAGCGGGAATGTTTTAAGAATGACGTCGAGTGTAATAATGATAGTACGATCAAAATTTGCACGACCAAGCCTATGATTGGATATAAATGCCGCGCATGAAATGCGAGAAATTAAATGCTAATCGTAGCGCAAAATCTGAGTCGTTGATCTTGATTGAAATTTCAAAAACCGTCGCACGTCCTTTCATAACCCATACATATACCATTTCGTCCGATTTTCTCTCACTTTACACAAAGCTGTTCATCTCTCTCCAAAGCAAAGAAAGAAATTTTTCTCTCAAAACCCTACAGATTCTCAAAGTATATTTTCAAAGTTTCGTTCGGTAAATCTTCAAGAAATGGCATCTACTTACAATTTTGTTAAGTTGGGAAAACAAATCCACACTGGTTCTACCTTGGATTTTGAAGGAATGATCAAACAGGGGTTCGACGAAACCCTTGTGAAGAAAATAGTGAGAAAGTGGAGAAGTGCGGGTGAAACCCTTTCTCACAATGGAGTTTCAAATGACCTACGTGGAGGAGGTCGCACGTTCTATGTGAACGCTAAAGTTCACGCGAGGCATCAAGTCCTCTCACGGGAAAGAATTCACAATCACGCCAAGGATTTGGCAAAACATCGCTTGCTACCGAAGGAGTCTTGAGGAGATCTATGAAGTTGATGTAAACCTAGCACTTTGCATGGAAGGAAGTGGCCAAACCTCGACTATCTTTGCGAAGGTTGTCTACACAGCTGACAAGAAGCTACTAAAGGAAGACTACCACAAGTTGTTGGATATTGTTGCTAAATGCGTAGACATCAAATTGGAAGCTTTAATCAGTTGTCTAAAACCAAGCCGATCGTGATGGTGCAATCATGGAGGAGAAGAAGGTGAATCAAAGTTTGCATACGGGACTACGCCAAATATTGGGAATAAGTCATTCAAGGCAGATGGATCATTCGGAGGATCCTTGGGGTATGGCCTGGAAATTGGCCGATTGATGGGGGTGAAGGGAGTTCAACTCCGACATGGAAAAGCGTTCCATGTCAACAAGAAGATGTTCCGATCAAATCTCTCCGGAGCACGAGAGGAGAGCTTATGCCAAGAGAGCGGAGACACAAGTGAGGGGAATCGGTTGACCCCGAGGAAACAAAGTTGTCTCCACTCCGAAGAAGAAAAGTGCCCATGTGGTTTGGAAAAAGATCATTGCCCAAAGAGCAAAGAAAACAAAAGATGCACACTGCCCCCTGCAGCCGAGGAGAAGGAACCTCAAATACCTTCTCCGGTTGTCAAGAAAAGGAGGATCGCAAGCCTAGAAAGCCACTCCTCGGAAAAAAAAAGCACAGGCCCCGCCGCCCAGGACTCGAGGAAAGCGCATCCGAACAGAAATTCCTCCGGTAAGGACTAAAAGGAGAAGACTCTTCAAGCGATCGAGCTTGAGAAAACAGTGATCGCCACTCAATTTGAACAGATCATTTGAAATAATCGGAGAAGTAGAGTCTCCAGAGATTATTGATGCAATCGCCAAGTCACGAGGCCGATCGGCAAAAGCAAGTTGAAGGACCAACTATAGACAAGCAGTGAGGAACACGGAGTAGCCGAGACAAGTAGAATCCCCTGTTGTGAGGAATGTGTCTCCACCTATTCCCGATCTTCTTTGAAGGAGTTGAGCGGCGGAGAGTATGTTGCCTTCTATTCACGAAAAGGAAGGGCAACAGGAGATGATGATAAAGAAGATGATGATGTGATGATACTATCCCCACCATATCCAGACATCCAAAATCGCCTGGGAAAATGGAGGAAGTGGAAGCTAAGTCGATCAAGGGAACAGTTCCAAAGACCTGAGTTTATTGAAGAAGAAGAAGAAGAACTGTTGAATTTCCTCGGTTTGACCACAGTGGTCCAAGCACTGGATGAAGAAAACTGCATAGATATCTTGCAGATCTTCAACGATAAAGAGAAGGAGAAGGGGAGAGGAATCAAGCTCGTGAGAAAGCCGATGATCATCCTCTAATCGGAACCACCGATCATACTCATCCACATCTTGATATGCTTTGAGAGCGATGATGATCACGGACCTGCCGCAAATCGAAGAATTGAGATGCGGCAAGCCATGCGGGAATCCAAGATCCTACATGAGCAACGGTGATGGAAGGCCCTGGGAATCTTCCAAATCACGGTGGAGATTGACCTATAGGAGTGGTGCGGTAAGTGCGGCTGTTGTTGCAGCAACCACTTCCCCACTCACTCACGATGAAGGCATTGAGGCGGGCGATGAACCGGGAACTTGGGGACCCAAGTCGAGCCAACCCCTATTGAAGGTGTCTTACCACCGCCCCAAACGGCTGAACACTCAAAGGAAACAGCCAGAGTCCGGAAAAGAGTGACCCCATTCCAAGTCACTCGGTGGTGTCCGACTGAGGGGAAACTCTCTCCCGCTGCGGCTAGGTCGGAGAATCTGCAGCTTGACCCCATAATGAATCTAGGAGGCGAAGTGGAGAAGGAAACACAAACAGATACAGACAAGTTGTTGTCATTGACGAGGCTCGAGGCTGATTGAGATCTCGGTGAAGTGCCAATCGCTCACGAAGGCCAATGACAACTCTTTGGGCAGAGGCAGGATGGATCTCGCCCGGGAGTTAACACTGGCAATGAAAGTGCAATCCATGGAGTTGAGACTCCGGTGGATGCCACTCGAAGACCCCAAGACGGTGACCTTGACACACCGAAGGGATCCCAGTCCTCGCCATAGATTGAGGCGCAGAGAGGAGGTAGTGAAGGCCAACGGAGGTTGAGACTTCCGGGGTAAAGAGACACTACGCAGAACATCCCTCCTACTATCGTTGATGAATCCGAGAAGGAGATAAGTGCCCTTCACGATTCCCAATACAATCCTGATGTAACATTTCTGGGATCTAAAGGTGAAGATGAGCCGAGTCATCCCCCACTGCAAATCCAAAAGACTCAGTTGAGGATGTTCTCCCAAGCACGAGTAAGTTCGATCTTAAGGCTACTCACCAAACTTTCAATTTCGATGATGAGCCACCTCTCCAAATCTCATCATCTTCCGATGACGCCACTGATACGGTCGAGGACCAGACAACTCAACAGAAACACCGGTGAGACCCGACGGCTGTTGAGACAACTGAGCTCGGCCACGGGTCCATACCACAACAGACCCCAGCTGAATCACAATCAACTACGCAGGCTCCCAAAGCTGCAGCAGAATCGACACAACAGGGCACATCACGGCCACGAGTTAACGTTGAACAGATTCTCTATGTCTGTGATGATGCTTTTGAGAAAATGTTCCCCTTCTCACTAGAGCTGCCTACTCTTGATGACGAATCAGCTAGAGATCAACGACATTTCCATAAACCTGATCCCGTCATTCCAACAGACACCATTGTTCCAGCAGACTTTGACTTTGACGCTTCTTGCCGCCGGTGAGACAAGAGGTAATGGTGAGGTTCGAGAAGTTTTCAAAGCTATATTTGAGGAGATTGAGAAGATGGAAAGGCGCCAAGCCTCATTGGATATGCAGCTAGATAACCGAGATGCTAATCTTACTGCTGATCTACGTGGAATAATAGTCAGGATCCGGGAATGGTGGCAACAAAGGCGACGCCAATGCGTGTGGAGCAGGTTCGATACTTCAAAGCATTGTACAATAAGACGGCGATCCTGGAGCGCGATAACGCTTGATATGAAGAGAAGAATGCAAGAAAACATTGATAGAATGCATGAATCTCATACCACGAGAGATGGAGGCATTGCGAGAATTTCTTGAAAAAGAACTTTTGCGCGTGAAGGAGAACATGAATGAAAAATTGCCTTCTTATGGCCGAAATGAAGTTGGTGACCGCGAATCCAACGCCGCTCGCTCGAATTTCGAGCAAGCATTCTCCGCAGTTATAATCCAAGCAAAACTCATTTATCGATCGCCTAGATTTCATGCTTATCGGGCATGTTTCAAGGTTCCTCTCTCCTTTGATGATGCCAAAAAGGGGATAGAGGAATACCTAAAGACGTTGAAAGGATCCGCAGCTGAGAAGAAGGATGCAGCTAGGAAGGAGAAGACAGCTGAAGAACAGAGAAAAGAAAAGAAGGGAAAATCTCTTTGAGGGGGAAGGTTCGAAAGACATGACTTTAATGGTTGCTAGAACCCCTCAATAAGGACTTGTCACAGCTGACATAATCAGCAAACTTCCAGTGACTTTGCCGCTCCAACACTCTGTTGGGCCCATGTCCGAGAAGAGGAGGATAGTAGAAGCAGGGATGACGGAGATTGAAAGGAAAATGGATGCCCGTGCAATGGACGTCGAAACAATACGGAGGCATTCCGGCGAGGAAGAGACACGATGCCATTTGGGCGTCGGAAGGAAGCCGAGATCCGTTGATGAATTCAAGATGCTCGCATCCAGGATACTTGAGAACATGACCATGGCCCAAGCACGGGACTTGTATTGGGAAAAAGGTCTCAGTTTGTGTGAAGAAGGTGCGAGGCATAGATGTTTGCCTCGATACACTTTTGTAAACAATTTGTGTAAAGGACAAGAATGTTATGATCAATAAAAAGATTGATTCTACGCATACATTCTCTCATTCGCACTACCCGTATGTATCTTTGATATTCACATTTTGTATGTATGCTTTAAGTTTTGGCATCATCAAAAAGGGGAAATTGTTGGGAAATTCATTTGTTTTAGATTTTGATGAATGCCATGTAAAACTTAGACTAGAAAGTTGGCACCCAATTTTCTTTGTAATTTGCATTGTAATAGATAGGGTTGTTTGCCGAGTTAAGTCGGCTATGCCTAAATATGCAAGAAGTCAATGGAAACTAGAATGAAGACTCATTGTGAGAGGTGAGTATGGCAAGGAAGAGAAGACAAGAACTCGACTAGAGAAGTATCGGTGAGATGCGGTGTGTGAAGTGTCAGTCAAGTCAACCAAAGATATCCAAGTCTCAAGTTGAAGTGACGGATGAGTCATCCAATGATTGGGAGCCGACTCGAAGTCATCCAGGGAAGTCAAGGAACCGAAGCCGGTGAAGTCAAGGCAATCAAAAGGATGCAAGGTACTGTAAGTCAAGAAAGTTACTTAAATAAGTAATACTTCCATGCTGCAATATTCTAAAGTGCTCAGTCCCAGAAGCGTGCAAAAGGAATAGAACAATGGGAAGCACTTCACCTGTGTCAGAACTCTGAAAAGCTGAATGATCATTTAATATGAGTGTCTTTTGAAAATTAGCCTATCTCTTCAACGGGCAGATTTTCAAAAGAACACTATAAAAGGTTGAGGAATCAATTTGAGAAAAGGTTACCTTGACTATCTAAACCACGAACATTCAAGTTATCATTTGACCTGTAACCTACAGAAAAATTCTCAAATCATTCAAGCTTAATCCTCAAGCCAAAACTTGAAGAAATCAATCCAACACTTACCTCGTGGAGGAAAAGACGACTTTAATCAGTTGGAGAGGAAACATTTGAAGAATCGAAAGGGGTCTACATTCCACGAGAGGATTGTAGAAAGGTTCAAGGTCGAACCAGTCTCAAGCTATTGGAGGTAATCCAAGAAACTTGAGCAAGTAAGCTATAGTAGCAAGGAAGCTGGCCTGTGAAGAAGTTGAGTCGGGACGAGAAGCGGTGTGTGACAAGGCATCTCGCACTAAGTCCCAAAGGATCAAGTCACCTGTGTGATCAAGACTTGCATCCTGACCGTGATAACCACTTTGTACTACGATCAATACTTAGTGGATTCCTCCAGGAGTTGGAGAAGAGAGGATTAGAAGAATTACCCCATCTTCGAACTTCTATAAAATTTATTGTGTCATTTACATTTCAAACACTTAAATTCGCACATTATTTTATATATCTTTGATAAATTTGCTATCCAATTGACTTTTAACAAAGTGTTAAAACAAATTTAAACCAAATTCAAGGGTGTTAAGTCTTCCGCTGAAAACATATCACGGTTGAGTTAAGCTATAGACTAAGCGGTGAGTTATTCTATCAACAGCGGCTCGTCAGTGTTGAGTGGCTAACTCTATTTGGTTAACCAACTTAAATTTGTCCATCTAGGACTTAGGTGTGAAGAATTAACTCGAACTATTTTAAAAAGGACTAAATCGAAAAGTTGGTAAGGTTTATTCAACCCCCCTTCTAAACCTTACACTCACACCCTTGGGACCTACAGATGGAGTAGTGGAGGAAGAAGGATAAGAAGAGGATGAGAGAGATGAGGAAGGGGGAAAACAAGGAGGAAATGATAAAATAGGAAGAGAGAAACTAAGAGGGGTGGTTGTGAAGTAGAGGAGGACGAAATAAAGAGGAATAGGGAATTCTTCTTCATTGAAGAATACTGAGCCATGCAATGTAAATCTGCCGGATGGATGAAGACATTTATAACCTTTGTGATAAGGGTTGTAACCAAGAAAGACACACTTAGAAGTTTTGAATTGGAGTTTATTGTTATTATAGGGTCTAAGGTATGGATAACAAGCACATCCAAAAACCTTGAGAAATGTGTAGTCTGGCTGAGTGTGAAAAAGTAAGGTGAAAGGAGAGATATTACCAAGAGTAGGAGAGGGTAGCCTATTTATAAGAAATGTTGTTGTAGTAAAAGCATCCATCCATAAGGAGAGGGGTAAGGAGACTTGAGCTAGAAGAGATAAACCAACCTCATTAATATGTAGGTGTTTCCTCTTAGCTCTACCATTCTGTTGGTGTGTATAAGGACAGGAGAATCTATGTTGAATGCCTAGTTTAAGAACAAGAGGAGACAGGGCTTTGAATTCACCACCATTATTAGTATGAAGAGCTTTGATTTTGGAGTTAAATTGTCTTTCCACTATAGTATTGAATTAAACAAAGGTAGGATATACATCAGAATTGTGAGTTAAAGGAAACAACCAAGTGTATCTAGTGAAATCATCAACAAAGTTCACATAAAATATGTAGCCATTACTAGACACATGTGCTGGACCCCATACATCATAGTGTATAATTTGAAATGGTGCTGTTGTTTTAGTGGGAACAGATGGAAAATGCATAGCATGTTGTTTCCCAAGTTTACAAGATTCACAGAAAGATAAGTTATTCACTGAACCAGAGAGATTTAGTTGTTTGAGTATGATTTGTAAAGTTTTTGGACAAGGATAGCCTAACTTGTTATGCCACAAATTTACATTTAAATTTTGAGCAACATTACAAGAAGGAAGAGTACGTGAAGAAGTAACAGAGTTATTGAAAATTGAATTACAAGCAGAAGACACAAAATATTGAGAAGCAGGCTGAGTTGAGATACGAGACAGGTCAAGTTGATACAGCCCATCCTTAAGTGTTCCTTGCAATAGCACTTTGTGAGTCCTCTTGTCCTTGACAAGGCAAAAGGATTCATGAAATTCAATATAAGCATAATTATCCTTTGTAAATTGAGAAATACTGAGAAGGTTCTTTGTAATGTCAGAAACATAAAGAATGTTTTTAAGAAGTAATGGTTTAGGAATTGTAGAAGGAGAAGAAATGCTAGGAATAACAGAAGAGCCAACATAAGATATGGCAATTTGAGAAACATTACCAAGAACAAAACATGTCTTTGCCAAGGTATTCAGACTGCACATCAAGATTCTGAAGTTGAGAAGTAATGTGATTGGTTGCTCCACTATCAACATACCAATCGATGGCAAAGAAATGTGCACCATGTGTTTGAAGTCTTCGGAAGAAGCGAAGGCACGATTCATAGAGGAACCTGGAACCAGTTTGTAGGACCAACAAAAGAGACATCAAATTTTTTGAAACACTTGGAAGCAAGATGATTATTCTTGCCACAAATCTGGCAAGCAGGTTTGCCTCTTCCAAACCTACCTCTACCACGACCTCTATGAAAGGAATTTCCACCAGTAAAACCACCTCTTGAATTAGAATCAGAAAAATTACCTCTACCAAATAAGTTACCACCAGAAAAACTACCTCGAGCACCAGAAAACTGAGAACCAGACTTTTGATGCACCAAATTTGCCGAATGAAAACTACTAGAATCAGAAACAGAGTTAAATTACTGATGAATCCTCATTTCATGAGTCTGTAGAATAAATTGGACTTCAGGCAAATAAAGAGAATCAAATCGAGAAGTGAGATTCACAATCACAAATTCAAACTAAGATCCAAGACCTCCTAAAATATACATAGTCAATTCCTCATCAGTTATAGGACTCCCAACTGCATTCATTCCATCAGCAATGTTTCACATTTTTAGAATAAAATCATTAATAGACAAATCTCCTTTCTTAAGAGTTTGAAGCTGAAATCGAAGATTCATAACTCTAGTCTTGATTGACCTCTGAAAAGACTATCAAGCACACTCCATAGCTCAGCAGAGCTTGTGCAACAAGCAACATGCCCCATCATGGATTCAGTAATTGATGCAAGTAACCAACTAAACAAAAAATGATCCTTACGTGGCCATTGAACAAATGCATGATTAAGATCACAGGAGGAAGCAATACCAGAATAGGATGATAGAAATTTAGGCGGAGCAACAAAAGATCCAAGCAGGAAATCTTCAAATCCATGCGCACATACAATAGAAAGTACCCATGCACGCCAATAAACATAATTTCCACGATCTAAATGAAGAATAAGAGCAGTTAGACTGGGAAGAACGCAAGGAGAATCAGAATTCGCCATGAAAAATAGAGAACAGCAGGCGAAGAGCAAAAAATAAGAGAACTCTGCCGGAAATGAACAGTAATCGCCTGTCGGAAAAATTAATCATCGGAGAAGAAGGTCGGCTCTAGATACCATGCTAATGTTATTGATATTGATCATATTTGAGAGAAATGAAAGTTGTATTATTCATCCACTGTGAGTGTATTTATACAAAGAAGAATGAAGAGTTAGTTCGCCTATAACAGACTTAACTCACTTGAACAGTGCTAACTAACTATTTGTTACAAGGTAACAAAACTGATAACTAATGTTATACTCAATACGCTCCCCCGATAAACTAAACTAGGATCGGCCCCAAGTGACGACTTATGATGCAAGCAAGCGAAATGAGCGGTGAGAGTGGCTTGGTAAAAACATCGCTAAGCGATCTTCACTGGGACAAAACGAACATCAGTCTCACCAGAATGCATCTTTTCCCGTACAAAATGGACGTCAATTTCAATATGCTTTGTGCATGAATGAAAAACAGGATTTTGGGCCAACCAAAAGTGACAGCCAATGTAAAGACAATTCGAATTGTAACAGGTTTGACAACAGGTTTGAAAGTATCACAATAGTTCACACCAGCTGATTGTTGAAATCCCTTTGCAATAAGCCTAGCCTTGTACTTATCTAGATTGCCATTTGTTTTATATTTCACCCTAAGCACCCATTTGTGATCCACCACAGACATGGAGTCATCATAAGGAACCAACTCCTATTTCTTATTTCTAACAAGAGCATCAAATTCATCATAAACATTGATTGTATTTAATATTGTAGAAACATGTTGAGATTATGTGCCTAGGGTTGCTTTCGTATTTGTTGAAAAGACTTGTGGAGTTCGGTTTTACAAATTTACTTCTTTTAGTTTTTGTTCCTTAGATTTATAAAACTTGTGATTTTCGATCGCTTCAATGAAATTGGAATACGATGTTATTATAGCTTTAAGTGTTTCATATTCAATCACTGAGGAATACGATCGTGCTTGCCATTATTCTATAAACTACGTTATACAATTGCAGGATCGCGATCAAAAATTTTGCCAAACAAGTTTTGGCGTCGTTGTCGGCGATTTAAAGATTCTACTTAGATATACTAATAAGTAGTTTAATTTTAATTGAAGCAAAACTTTTTTGGTAAATATTTTTTCTCTTTTATTTTTCGATTTCTTTTGTAAATATTTTTTATATTTTCGATTTTATTATTTTAGTAAATAATTTTAATTACTTTGGTTCTAACATTGTTTTTGTTTAGTGCCATTAGTGCATGATCAAGCGTTCCAGATCTGCCCAGTCAATATCGATTGATTTGGAAATTGAGAAAACAGCGAAACAACTAAGGAAAAGATCTATAGCAATGGTGGATGGGAATAATCGAGAATGGCGTGAATAACGGGAATAATGGCGAACACCAAGCTAGGGTGGATGGACATGACGGATTGTGGAAAGGCCGTGAGAAGAGCGATTGGGGACTACTTCAAAAGGAGGTTAGTCGACTTATGGGGTGTGGCCCATCGCCGATCAATGTAAATAAGTTTGAACTAAAACCAACATTGATCCGAGATGGTTTCACAAAATCGGTTTGGAGGCAGAGCCGTTGAAGATCAAACGCGCGGCACAATTCTTAAAAATGTGCAATCTTGTCAAGATGAATGGTGTTTCGAAGACATCATTCGATCGCCTTTTTGCATTCTCTCTGCGCGATAAGGCTAAGGGATGGTTATGCTCTCTGACACCACCCATAGCAGATTGGGTTGAACTAAGTCAGCAGTTTCTAGCCAAATACTTCCCCCCTAGTAAAACATTGCAATTGAAATCTGAAATCACCCAGTTTAGGTAGTTAGATTGAGCCATTGTATAAGGCATGGGATAGATTCAAATATTTACTGAGGAAGTGCCCTCATCATTGATATCGATTACCAACAGTTGAGTTCGATATTTCTATAATGGTTTAAGTGGCAACACGAGAACTTTTATAGATGTTGCATCTAGAGGTGCACTGCTAGGGAAATATCTAGAGGAGACACTATAATTGTTAGAGGAGATGGTAAACAATAGTTACCAGTAGCTATCCGAGAGATCCAATGTCCGACGTGTGGCGGAAGTCCATGATGAGAAAGTTTCCATGCTCACTGAATAAGTATCCGTGATGAACATGAAAGCTGGATGCGGTGCGAAAGTGACTCCTAGAGATCCTGCAGTTGTTGAAGAAGAAGCTAATTTTGTGGGATAGCAGAGGAACTTCAACAACAACTATAAAAATAATATGACACCCAATTACTATCATTCGGGGCTGCGAAATCATGAGAACTTTATTCTATATGCGAATAACAAAAACATTATGCAGCCACCTCGGGGATTTAATATGGGTAATCAAGGTAGAACGGAGTCAAGTGACAAGAAAGCATATGTGAAGGAGATGATATCCTCATTTATCGGAGAAACTAGAGCTAGATTGAATAAGGATGAAGCAAAGATAGACATGATTGAGGAACAAGTCACTCAGTTGAACACAAACGTAAATGCGAGATTGAAATCTATGGAAATACAAGTAGCCCATATCGCTACTACAGTGGAGCCAACATCAAAATGGCAAATTCCCAAGCGATGTTGCACTTAATCCGAGAGAACAGTGCAACGCCATTTGTCTGATGGAGGGTACAAATTATGAGGGCTCAAAGATTTCAAACGATACAGTTCAGCGGCAGTGAAACTATAAATATGAAGTCTGGCTGAAGACGTAAAACTTAGCGCTTTTTGGGAGGCAACCCAAATTATTTCTTATTTTTGTTTATTTTGTTTTGATCGCCTTCGGTTAATTTGATTTTAATTACATTTTAATTTTAGTATTAATGTAATTTTTAGTTTTGTTTTATTTTGTAAGTTGTTGTGTAGGAGGCGTCATGGCGAACTCTAGGTTTTATGAAGAAAAAAAAAAGAAAAATTACATCACACGACCATGTGAACCATCCACACGGGCCGTGTGACCTGAAAACAGAGACCAGTCACATGGTCGGGTCGTGTGACATCCACACAGTCGTGTGAGAAAAGGTATCAGACAACAACGGGCAATCGCACGGGCCATGCAATATGAGTCAGTCGAATTTCTTCCCCTTTTAACTTCAAACACTCAATTTTTATCTCCCTTTCTCCTACCCAAACCCTACCACTCTAAAATACTCTCTCAAATACCCAAACTCATCTCTAAATCTCTTCAAATTTCACTTCAAATCTTACACCACAAACATAAATTCTTCATCTTCTCAAGAAATCCATCACTCAATTCTTCTAATTCCTCAACTTTCACAAGTTCTTCTTCAAGTTTGGGGGTTTTTAACCTTCAAATTTTAGATTTTTACAACTTCAAAACTTGATTTTTATGGCTTCGATAGGGGGAGAAAGAGGAACTAGGAGGAATACAAGAAGGAGAAGGGAGCCAACCAGAGCCTGAACCTGAGCCCCAATTGGAGTATGTGGTCGATCAACTGGAGTTCTCCAATGTAATTGTGTCGGATGAAACACACAGGGCTATATGGGCGGTGATCTATTTTCGACCATGTATTTCTACAAGGTATGCCGATGAACCTACTCTCGCTAATTTGGGTTTGTTGGAGGATTTTCATGCTTTGTGTGGGCGTATAGATTGGCATGAATTGTTGAATGGGCATTGCACTATATATTCAATTTATACACTTGAGTTCTTGAGTAGTTTTGAATTAGTAGTCTGGAAATTGAATTTGATGGGGATTAGGTTCCGTTTAGCCAATGAGTCGTGGGAGTTATCAATTGATGATTTGTATGCGATTCATAAAACTCCGGCTTATGGGGTGGAGAAACATGAGGAATTTATTAAGGATAGATTTTGGAGGGAGATAATGGGAAAACGGTTTTATACGTCGGGTACCTCGAAGGCGCCTAACATTCAGAATAAGGGGAATTTCTCTATGTACAATGTACCTTAGCAGAAACAGTGTTCGCGAGAGAAGATATCAAAGGAGACTTAGGAATAGACGAGTTGTTTATTATTTAGTGTATGGCTTTGGGGACGGAGGTTGTGCCAAATGTTGGAGTGATGATAGCCCGAAAATTTGATAGAGTGAGAAAGCAAGAAAGGGGAGGAATTTACATTGGTGGGCTTATTACTCCTACGAGCACTTTAATTTGAGCTTGTGGGGTATGCGGAAAGCGGATGGACCAAAATTGATTGATATATTTGTACATGAAGATGATTCATTTTGATGGGTGTGATTATTGGTTGAATCATGACGATAGAACGAGAGTTAGGCTCCTAAACCCGACCGCTACATCGTCGAGAAATAGGAGTAATTGGTTGATGAGGTGATCGGGACTGCGATCATGAGGAGCAAGTGAGCCTATACAAGGAATAGATATCACAGGAATCCTTTAGACAAAGGAGGTAACAAGCCATGAAACATGAGTGATAGGATTGAAAGGGTGGACGCCGATGTGGGGAAGTTATTAGCGATACTTATCGATTGGCAGCGACGATTGATGAGTATCATACTAAGTATTTCAGCGGTTTGACGCCATCACTCGGCGGCGGCAAAGATATGTACGAGATGATGTCTTGTATGGATCGAGCACATATCTTAGGGCCACTACCCTCGCCTCCACCACCACAATGATTTTGTAAGTACTTTTTACGCATTTCGCTTTCTTTTGATAATTTCCTCATATGTTCGGGACAAAGCATATTTTAAGTTTGGGGGATTGTCAAGAATACGTAAATTAGTATTATTGCATTATTGCATTGCATTTAGGATTACATGTGGAGCATATAAAATTTGCATAAAACGTTTTTCAAAAACATAATTTTTTGATATTTTGTTTTTATTTTAGCATATTTATCGCTTTAGCACGTTTAATGGCTTTTGTGTGATTTGGGATCAAGAATTCGAAAAAGAAAAAAAAAACTTTCTCATTATTTTACTCTTGAGCATTTGATTTTATGAGATGAAATATTTTTGTGAATAATGTGATGAATTGTTGAGGATGTCTTTTACTTGTTCGACATTAGTTAATAAAATTGGGTATTTGAGCATGATGCGAAAAATAAGCATGTGAGTTTGTGTGCCTATAACTGCTTTCATCTTATGCAGTCTTATTTTTTCTTGAGTGTTTCATTCATGAATGTTAGAATTCTAGAACTTGCTTTGGTATCTTCATTGAAGCCATGTGTGTGTGTGTGCAATTTTTGAAAATGATTTAAGGTCATCTTTGTATAGCCTACTTAGCCTAAAAAACCTACCTATGAACTCATTATTCCCTATTTAGCCACTTTGAGCCTTAACTTTTTATTGTTAGCCACATTGTGGTCTTTAAAATTGAAAGATGATTTCTATCACTAAAATTACTTGAGCTTATATAAGATGAATAGTTTGGGGAGATGCTATAAAATTATGAAAAAGAGAAAGTTGGCAAAAGAATGAGGGATGAGCTTGATGCTCGAGTAAATGAAAGAATAATGAAGCTCAAAAAGAAAGAAAAACTCGAAAAAGAAAGAGATAAATCGAGCCAAAGAAAAATAAGAAAGAAAATTCAGGAAATTTTGAGGAATTGAGAGCTTGAGGATAAAGAAAAAAAGGAGAAAAGGCCTAGAATGAAAAAAAAGGAGAAAAAGGGTGGAGTTGAGTTGAAAAATAACAATTCTTGAAAAGAATGATTTTTGTGGTGAAAGTGGTTGGTGAATTACAAGTCCTGTACTTAAATTCTATTTGTTCAATCAAGTCACTTAATCCATATTTTTCCTACCCAAAAAGCCTACATTACAACCAAATGAAAAGTCCTTTTTGATTCTTAAATTGTGCACGCTAAAGTGGTAGAGATGTTAAATGATTTGCAAGCCTATGGTAGTTCCACATTCATTGAATTGATTTTGAGTACATACACTTCCCATACACTTTGAGAGTAGAGTAATACACTACTTCTTGTGAGGCGCGATGTCGAGTACCCGGAAGAGTATTGATTATGTCAAACTTGTGATTGATGACTTCTTGATAATGAATTGCATGGTTTACTTGAATATGGAGTCAAATGAGATTGAATGTTTATAGTATTCTTGTGTCTTCTTCGAACCCATTGAGATTAGGTTTCCTAAATTGCTCGGGGCGGGCAATGATTTAAGTTTGGGGAATTTTGATACGTGTAAAATATACGTGCATTTAAGGGCTCAAAATGATATATATTTGATGCATTTGCACGCATATTTAGTGTATTTTACTTGGTTTCCTTATAAGGAATGATATTGCATATTCTTGTAACTTTTTAAAGGAAAAGAGCTTAAATGGAAAGATATCGGTTGGAAGGCCCGGATAAGATCAAGAGTGTGAAGACTGCTCAGTTGGAACCACT